>SNQJ01S0231701.1:0-14179 GCA_010110895.2 Picea sitchensis
GGGGACTGGCTTTCTTTTCTCACTAGAGAGGCTTGGCCTTATTTACATCATTTCATCTAGAATTCTATCGTCTTGGCCTCTTCAAAATTCTTCACAAGGGTTTTATTGGTGACTCTTTTTACGAACATGGAAAGAGAGGCCGGGAGCACGTTGGCATAAACCTCGATTTGCAACTCTTGAGTTGATTTCACCGCGGGCTGGAATTTGTTTAATATGGTCGTGAATATTTGATTGAAATCTTTGACCCTCTCTTTTGGGGTCATGGTGGCTGCGAACAACTCAGCCATCAGGGCTCCTGTAGTAGTCTCTTCCGCAAACTTATCTAGAAAATCCTTTTGGAACTTAGTCTAGCTGGTTATAGATCCCACCAACAAATTAAAATACCACATGGATGCTAAATTTTCAAACGTGTAGGGAAAAAGTCTGCAGACTACGTATTCATGTTGAACGTTCATAAGCCTGATCGCAAGTATGAATTTCTTGATATGATCCTCAAGTAAACTTGAAGTTTCAAGATCATACTTGGGGAGAAACTTTTTCGGGTGCCAAGGAAGATTATGTACTCGTCCAGGGACAACCATGACATCTCTGACCAACCAAGGTTGGTTGTCTTGAAGTGGAAATTCTCTTTCCTCCTCACGATCATTGTTCCTTTCCATATATTTGGAGTCAGAGTGAAGCTCTTCTTCTTCTAAAAAGTCATCAGGCTCGGGGATGTCGCCGATTGGTGTCTCGGGTATTAGATCAAGAGGTTCTTGGATTTCGGTGATCATGAAATCTATTAAGTCTTTGGCAGAGTATACTAAAACTTCGTCGGGAGTGCTAACCACCAGTCTGCTTTGTTGTTTTCTCCGAGGGAGGATGGGAGTTAAGGACAACATGCCGATTTGTCGGGCATAGGCTTTGGTGATTCTCCTGAATTGATTCACTTCCTCATGAGGGAGGGTGCAAGGTATTTCAGGGTAAAAAGATTCTTCCTCGGACTGGGGTGAGATAATTGCTTCAGGAGTACTTAGTAAACATGGGCTGTCTGTTGGATGACTAGCCATGCATATCGACCGTTACAAATCTGTAGGCTATTCAAAATGCTATATAACTTATATATTCATCCATTCATTCTCAGACCCTCCTTCTAGCGCCAATTCTGTTGATAGGTCTTAAATCCCTTGATTCAACAGTAGGAACCAAACTTGCCACCAAGGCCCAATTAGACTCTGCAACGTTTGAGATGGAATGGTTCTCCAGATCTTTTGATTCGACCAATTCATCGATGGGTTTTGTGTTTTCTTGTGAAGGCTCTCCCTTCAAGTAGGATTGTTCTTTTTGTAGTTTCTCTTGAGTGGCACTAGTTTGAGAGATGCAATCCAACATAAGCCAACTTGACAAGTAACATGATTGATTTTCAACTACTGGAAAGAGGCTGATCCACTTCATCATTAATCAAAAAAATTTGGGCATCAACGTGGTCAATGATCCACTTTAGGAGCTCAATGCAAGGAAAGAATGGAGATCGTCTTGCCACCATGTGCAGATAAGCCTTGTGAATGTTGGGGAGGAACTCGTCCTCAAGCTTCCTTGTATCAGGATCACTATGCGGGGTATATTCGAGAGGTTATTCCTTCTTGATTTTCTTGAAAACTTCTTCCCAGCGAGGAAATGCCATCTTGACCCTAATACTTGCCTCCGTGTCTCTGAAATATGGGCACTGGACAAAGGGCTCTTTGGTGATTGTCTTAGTGACAGAAACTGTCTTGGGAGATAATTCTAATTGTCTCACAACTGCTGGGGAGGAGCCTTCTCATACTTCTGATTCTTGCAGCTTAGGGGATCTTGGCGATTTCTTGGTGGAAGGCTTCTTCAGAGGCATTGTTCCTGCAATTTAAAATGAATTTTGAACATGTGTACAGAGTAGCATTGGGTGCACACATGTAACAATGGAATGTATGAAAACCATTAGCAGATACATACATGTAACACTTGCTAAGATAATTGCTTAATACTCACTGAACTTTGGGCATTTCTTCCGGGTTGTTGGCTTCACTCTTCTGTTTGTTCTGAATTTCTTGCTGCATAGAATGGGACCATGCACAATGACTCGAACATGATATAACTGGAGAGGTACTACCAGTCATATCAATCAATTAATATGAGTAATAAATGTAAATCCAAATAAATTACCCTCGAATCTCTTCAGATAAACCTTAACTGGTTGACCACAGAGGCGTGGAAAAAAATGCAATGTATCGGTGGGTTTAACAGATCCTTTTGATTCATGCACGAATTAGTAACTAATGCACAATCTATGAATTAACTACCAGCTTTGAATGTGGCGTATCTGACACATATGAAGGTAAAACATCTCATCGCATCACATCACCCCGACGTAGGGATCGAGGATCGACTACTATCTGAGTACATACTTATATTGATATTCTCTTGATAGAAACTCCAACGCCGATGATATCGAGGTTGGTAATCAGAGGAAAAATGAGTACGCAACTCCTCGGTGGGCCTTCACTTTATGAGCCTTTATCATTGAAAATTGTTTCGGGCGTCAGCGGTCGGCGATGTTTACTCACCTCTGTGCGGTGTTTATTATTACATTTTTCTGCCAAAACCAAATGGATCAGTCTTCAATGAAATCCTTCCTGGGGTGTTCGTAGGAAAGAAACGCTTTCATTAGCCTACACCGATGAAGGTCGGTACTCGTCTACTTTGAATTTCCAAATGATTTTCACCACCTTACAAATTTTGCCTATGCTGAACCTTTGAAGTGCATTGGAGAAACTTATGTGTCGTCGATTCCTTGAGTGGTTGTCAAGTCCCCATTATGGTTAATATGACTCTTCGTTACAAGTTCAAGTAAACTTTAATTATTTCATTCAGGAAACATCTAAGATAAGCGAAGGTATCAGTTTCACTTGGGGTGAAAACAATCCAAGCCAAATATCGAGTGGTACCCCAAAAAGTAAATGGTCACAGACTTTTTAGGGTGTGTTGAGTACTCAACAGGTGGACTAGGTCCACTATATTATTAAATAATGTCCACTATCATGGTAGTTAGATATAATAAATAGGATTTCTAGAAGATTCCTTCTCTAGAATGTTCCTAGAAGATAGAGAATGCTATATAAAGAAGTGTATGCAATGTATTGAAGCATAGTGAATTATACTGTGAATGCTTCAATACATTTCTTACACTTATTTATATAGCATTCTCTATATTCTAGGAACATTCTAGAGAGGGAATCTTCTAGAAAGCCTATTTATTATATCTAACTACCATGATAGTGGACCTTATTTAATAATATAGTGGACCTAGTCCACCTTACATTGAATGACCTCCACTAATAATACATAACCACATTCCCATTAGGTACCTCCCTAGGTACCCCATATTACCTCCCTAGGTATACTACAAAGTATCAATCCTCTATTTGGCCATATTTCTAGTAATCTTACGGGCTAGAAGTGGTCTAAACAATAGTTCTACTAATGGATTTACCTTCACAACTTTCCTCTTTCATTGGCTCATTATAGGAGAGATGAATCCCTTGGCTCTAGGGGATCCGAGGTCTTCATCAAAATCATTTTATTATTGTCATCATCTCATGCTGCTTGGTCCCCTGCCACCATCTCATAAGGTTGTACATGGAATTGATTTAGACTAATAAAATTTTCCCATGAATTTCTCCGCTTATGTAGATCTGATCCAATAAATATTTTCACTAGAACATGATGATACAAAATCTGATGAGGGTTTTTAATATTCTTTCTCACCTAGCTCGACATCTTACTTAGGCTCTTCCATAGATAATAGGGAAAATTTAGTTGTTCATCAAACTCAAAATGCAACAAGATTCTAATATGATACATAAAAGTAAAAACATACCATCCCTTGCACGTTAGGTACTTATGCAATACCACCAAAGGCACAAGCCATTCATCCTTAATCCAAGCCCAAGGCATTCCCTTTTCCCAATTTTCATTCTAGAATTCAAGATTCAAAAATCGAATGCAAATGTCTTGTTCCACAAGCCAATTTTTGAACCATTTCTCTACTTTTCTCGACAAGCTTTTGGCATGAGAAATTGTCTTTTTTGACACCTCCATTACTAGTTCCCCAATCTGAGTTACACGCCCATTGAAACCATTGAAAAATTGTAATGTTATCTGATAATTGAAACCTTGGAATTTGGAAAACATAATTCGTGCCACCCTGCTGCCCTAAGCACCCTTCAACACGTATTGTATTTAGGAAGATCCTCCAAATATTGCATAGATGTCAGCTCATGATGATCAACCACCATTTCAAATGAAATTGTTGTAGCAAGGAAAGGAACTTCAACTGTCACTAAGAAATTGTCAGACGAGAGAATGTTTAAATGATCGAAGGTTTGGAGACTCATACAATTGAACTTAGGTGATATGAATGAAACTCATTTGGAATCCCTTCGATTATTTCAAATGAGTTACAATGGTCGAATTCACAAACAATTTCTTATAGGTTTATGGCAACTCATATATCAATCAACCTTGTTGATGTAATGAGAGAATGGTTAGATTTGCTTGTACAAGCGTAGTGGATGATGATAGCTAGTTTTGGAAGTATCATTCGAAGGAAAGTGTAAGGGTACCATGAATACTATATGGTCGAAAGCTGCCATGCCACATGATTGATATGTCAGAAGGATTCCATATGGTAAATGTATAAAGGATGCGACATAATTGAAAGGTGGTATATAGTGTATACATGCATGTGATATAGCTAGTGGAAGAGTCATTACCATAAACAAGTATAATGGGTAATGTGCCATACAGATAAGGTAATATATAAGTAAAAAATAAATATAATATATAATGTGAAGATACAGGTAAGAAATATTTATGAATAAGAAGATGGTGAATGCGGTCATAATGGTTTAATGGTGGAATAAAAAGGTGATGATAAAACAACAAGCATAAGGTTGTTGTGAAGTGAAATTCCTTTGTTCTTGATAAATTAAAAAGAGTTAAAAAAAACATATTTACCTTTGAATTGTTTAGTTACCTCACTTAATATATTTTCCTAGTCTAGAAAGTTATGCAAAAGGTTTTTGAAGCAGAAGAGACCAATGTAGCACACTGACTCTTGAACTTTTGTTGTTGGATTTGTCATAGGTAACATGTTATTTATTGGTCATTGAGGCATATATCACTTTACAAGCCTTTGGATTGAGACATGAAGTCTTGTCACTATTAAAACTTTGCTCAAAACACAATTACAAACTTTCTTGTACCTCCTATACAGTTCCTGTACCAACACACCAACTTCCTTGATTTTTAACTGATACTACCAACTTAAGGAATTGGAGTTGATTAAACTAATGATGTTGTTGATAAAGGATTAGAAGCATCGTTCCAGTCATAGATGAATTAATTTCAACTTGTATACATGTAAATATCTTAAGAACTCCAAAAACCTGAACTTATTCATAATGAAAATATCAAACCAAACTGAAACCAAAAGATGATGGATGAGTATTAGTAGTTGAACTTGGCACTAGGATACATATGATACTGAAGGAAAATGGAATCATAGTGTCAAGCATGAAAATAAATGCAACGGGAACACTAAAAAAGGGGTTGGAGTGTCAAAAGAGAACTACACTTTAAGCTCTTCAGAAAGAAGAAGGTTGATTCTGATGCAAAAGATTTGTTGAGGAATAGAGGATCCCTCTTTTGAAAAATTCTTCCTGCTTGAATTTCCTGCATATTATTCCCTTTTTATTTGCACACCGTTCAAATATGAAAACTGATGTTAGAACCACAAACCAAATAAGCTTCACCATAAACCCGTAGCTTGGCACAATTCTATCTATGTGAATACATTTTTGTTGAAGTTGAGCATAACAATAATTCATTGGATTGCAACCATTAATGTATGTTGTTAATCGACGCGAGACAACTCACCATTAATGTCAATGAGTGTCAAGGTGCCTAAGTACACCCTGGCATATACGAATGAGTGTGTTGAAGTTGAGTCAATTGCATGATATGTCAATCTAGAGACCTTGATGGATTCCCATTGTTGACAACGAGTAACCTTGCCATTGATGTATGCAAGTCCCAAGGTACTAACTAGATCTCTAATATCAATCCCAGATAATGTGTTGGATTCGATGGGACATGATTTGTCGAAAGGTGGGCGTTAAGGAATCCTGCATCATTCGAAACGAGCATAAATGTAATGATTTGAATAATACAAGGTAGAACCTCCAAATAAATGCATAATTTATTGTGAGTCTTTCCCGCCGGTTTCCCTATTTTCAAGCAAAACTCATGTCCAGTCACGTCAGTAAACTAGTTTTCACAACTGAACTTATTTTTCTCTTTACTATTCTATTTATTTATTTATTACAATGTCCTACTCTACTTGGAAAATTAATTTTTTTTCTCAAGTGTAGTAGTATTTCCAATGCATCCATTTATGCAACATGGTCTCTATTAAAGTCATATCCAAATTTGAAAAGTATACCTCCATGATTGTTAGGATATGAGAGACTAGCTGTTCTAGTGGATATGGTGCCAATAAATTTTGGACAATGGAGAAATATGGTGGCTTGATGACTGTTTGGAACCAAGCTTCAATATAGTATTTGTCTCCTCTGCCCTCTTTATTTTTCAAGCCATAAAGTTCTTTGGAAAATTGCTCATGAAACTCCTAATGCACAAGGTATTTGGTGACAAACATGAAGGAAATTATTCAATCTTTGGCTCTAATTTCTATCCTCCATATGATGTTATCAATGAGTCTTATATATGCTTGCAAGGCTGATTAAGGGAGACTTCTAGGTGCTCTCCTTATGGATCAAGCTCATGGATCTCCTCTCCTTCTTGAGATTCAAATCCCCCCCTCATGACAATTATGAACTTTGGACAAGGGTTTAAGGAATTCCTTGTAGTGATGAGTCCTTCTTTGCTCAACAAATTCTTGAACATTTTTGAGTTCTTTCTGCTGGTCTAGAGCTCCTTCTCATAAATGGATTAGTATTATGGGGGCTCTTACAACACCTTAGAGTAAGTAAAATAAATGAAATCACACCATTCAAAGTAAACTTAAGTAATCTATAATCTCCAGGTCTAACCATTAGCCAACTACATCACAAAGAAAAGTTTGGATAGACTCGCCAAAGTGAATGTAGCGGGCTAGAACCCTTGCATAAATTCAAAAGCGAGGGCGCCTTTTCATCTTATCGTATTTTCTGCCACCATATCTGTAATGTAGTGAGAAAACCAAATAGAAACAATTAACTTAACAAAGTTATCCTTATACCATTCACCTTTTAAAAACTCCTCGACAACTGTGCCAAAAATGTTGGGTCAATTAATTGTTGTTAATAAACCCTTTACTTGTCAATCCAAATCGTAAAATTATGATTTGTATACATAATATGTGTAGGAAAAATATTGAAGTCTTAAACTACTCTAACTTATCAACAGACAAGTAAACTACACTGTGTTACAACAAATTTTGCCTCATCCCATGCAACTTGCTTGGATGGCCTTCCATTTTCCCTCTACAAACTTGAAGTCCCTTTTTGTTCATTCCAAAGCCAAAAAAGAATATTTTTCCACATATACCTGCCTATCATTTATACAAAAAGAATATACACAAGTTTCTCCACCACATCTCGCGTACATCAGGTTTGGTGCTCAAAATTAAAAATTATGTCGAGTTTCCATGCCATTTCACGAGATCCATGATTCTTGACCTTCCATATACTGGAAATGATTTGAATTGGTCCTTCAGTTCCATTTGAAGGCTACAAATTGAGCCATATCCAAGCCTTGATGGATTCAATAATTCAACTTTGAGAGCAAAGACACTCTGGAGAAATTTCACTTCATATTGAGTCTGCATCCCTTTGTCCTTGAAAGTCTGAACTCCTTTTGTTCAGCTCCCAAACTCTTCCTTCTTTCTGATGGAGAACCTCATTGACTCCTTTATATAAACTTGCCTTGGGTGGAGGATTGAAGTAGTGGAGGCCCAACCAGAGAGACTTAGTTTCTCGGTTCCGATATGTGTCGTTATAGAAGTTTGTCACCTATGTACTTCTGCTAATTATTTTAATATAAATACTCTTTTCTCATCCAATTAATATCTTGCAAATATTTGAATTATTATCCCATGGGAATATTTGTCATGTATGTTAATGGATTATGCTAATATATATGCTAAAATTATATATTTTCACCATATGCTTGCGTATCTTGGTTGTTGAGGACAAGTTGCGGGTATAAAGCTTTGCGTCGCGTGCTCAACAATGGTCTTCTTAGCCTTGTCTTGTTAGCATTTCAATTATATATCATACTTGGGATTATAGTTGATTTCTACCTGTCATTCTATTTGTTGTGGTTTACCCCTTGCCATAGAGAGATTTTCCTCGTAACAAAATTAGAGACCATACGGGGTATGATCTCCTTTTTTGGGGTTTGGAGTGTTTTTCTCCTTGATTTTCTCTCTGTTAGCCTGAGTTTCCTTGTCGCCTATTTATTGACAACCTATTTTTCACCTTGCATCTAAGTTTCTTGGCTTAACCCTTGCCCTGGCAGTGTTTTACTAGGTATACACCGTTTTTCCCTTGATAGATGTGTATATACACGAGTTGTCTTCCTTTAGGGAGCATATATACAGGATTTGTGCTCAAACAACCATGTACATCATCTCTTTAGTCTTGCTATCTAAGTTTGGTGTTTTCTCGGTGAGTTTGGTTGGTTGTTGAGTATTCTTGGGTACCTGTTCTGACAGTTAAGTGCCTACAAAGTGATAGGAAGCCTTTTTATTGTTGAATTTTTGGGAGGATTTCTTTCTTATCATATTTTTCATTGGTTTTCTTTGCACATTGGTCTGAGTGTTTTCTTTTTGGTGTCCTTATTGGCTTGTCTCTTTTTTCTTGCAGTAGGGTCTTCCTGTGAAGTTGTTATTCAGTCCTTGCATTTTATTTTCTTTATATTGAAAATACAAAATTATTTGGTTATTTGCATTATGGAATTTGAACTTTTGATTACATTGCATTGATTTTGACACATGTGGAGAAATTGATTTTCAGTGAAATTGTAGAGGTTGCATTGGAAAAATTGCATTTAAAAGCATACTGTATCTTTGAAATTCAAGGCTAGTACTTAGTAGTGTTTTTATATTTGCTTCTTTTTAAATGATGAGTCATAATACCATCAGTTTCACGACCACACCCCTTGAGTAAGAAGAAGCCATTAAAATTAACGTTGATTAATTAAAATTGATTAGAAACAAATTTATTTTTCATGGTACACAAACAAGTATAGGACATAGGGCCTTGGAATAGGATTTTGTGAGTAAACGTCTCCAAGGCTATTAAACTAAACATACGTGTTTGACCAGGGAGTTGTGAAACCCATTTTGTAATTAGTGACATTAGGAGGCTCTGCTCACACCAGAGTTAAGCACGATGTCATGTGAAGTTTGTTTAAGATATATCCTTCTAATACCTTCTTAGAGTCAGAGATATTTCTGGGGTTCTATTCATATTTATGGGTCTTGCTAGTACCTTTACCTCCATGAAAGGCAGTGCTTTCAAGATTTCAGGCTTTGTTACCCTGCCCATTCGGTGGACCGGACTTATGACTGTTCGCCTGCACATTATTTCTATTGTGGTGACTCTAGTTGCTTGACATAGGTAGCCACATAGATTACTTGCAGGGGTTATTCTGTAGGTACCCTGAGTTATATAATTGTCAGAAAACACACAACCTTTATGGAGGATTACCTCTCTAGGGGTCTCTAACCGATTACGTTGTTAAGATCACGAGGGCCCTTATAATTGATTCTGATACCTCTGATATTTTGAAGGGAGTCTCAGGCCCCTTTTGGGCGAGACATACCTACTATAGTGAGGGAGGCCCCTTTTTAGTCACTATATTTTGTTTGTGTGCATTGGATTTTTTTCCTTTATTTTGGTGTGTTCTCTGATTATTAGTTTCCCTAGGATTTGGTTTTATATCTTAAGTCTTGAGTCATTATGGAGCAAGACCATCCTCCTTGCCGGTATCATCATTTGTTGAAGTTACCATTGCATCCTAATACTTACCGAAGCTTCCTTCTAAAAGGCATAGAGTTAATAAACGTGGTACATATATATCCACCTACTAGACTCGTGATCATCCAATTATGAGTACTGAGTCAGACCCAAATGTCACGGGGAGTCTTTCGACTCCTTTCTCATTTGTGATTAGTGGGATCCTTTCGACTCCTTCATCCTTGATGGTGTGGGTGCCGGAGGTTCCCTCCTTTAGTGCTACCCAACCTGTGAGTTCTACTCGACCCACAGGAATGAAACCTTTCAAATCTCTTTTTGGTATGCCGAGTCAGGATTCTTAATTGATACCTTTGGCCTCTAATCCATTTTCTTTTGGTATGCTTGACATGATGTCACAACTCTCATCCTCTGTTTCAACAACTAATGTGAATTCTAGTTTTGGGTATGGGGGCACAATGCCTCCTTTTGCTCCTTTCTCATTTGGTGGAGGTCATATTCCCCAAACAAATCCTACAGTTGGAGGTTTGAATTCTCTTTCCTTTGGGCCTAATCCTAATTTCAATGCTCTGGGATGGAGTACTCAACCGAGAGGACAATTCACTTCCTATATTATTTTCTTCATCCCCTCTTCCTCCATGCTGATTCCGGTGAACACTTTTATTATGGTGAATCCCACTATGTCATATGGATTTCCATTTAGAGGATGTCAGTTTCACACTATGAGAAACCCTGGTCAACATAGAGTCCCTTCGGCTAGGGGCAACGTATATAACCCTCATCATGCCACTTTCACGGGTATGGTGCCCATACAACCTTTCATGAATAATTTTGGAGGAGGATATTATCCTACTCGACATGGCCATGGAATATACCAGAACCCTGGATGGTCTTCAATTCCTCAACCCAAAACTTTCCCTGGAGCATGGGCTCAGATGTCCCAACCCCGACTCCCTTTTATGGCAATGCTTAATCTGCCAGATTTGTCGAAATTAATGAATGACCCTGTGCGTCATGACCCGTCATGGCCCCCCTGTACCTACCAAGCGTCCTTCATACATTCCAAAATTCGAAGGCAAGAATGGTGAGGATCCAGGTGATCACATCACTACTTTTCATCTATGGTGCTCATCCAACTCCTTGAATGGCGATTCTATTCATTTGAGGCTATTTCAATGCACCCTCACGAGGGTCACCACAAAATGGTACATTGAGATACCGGGGGGAACATATGGAACCTTTAATCAGATGGTATTGGTCTTTCTCAACCACTTCCATTTGTCGGTTCGTTACGATGCCAACATAGAAATTTTTTCGGCCTTCCACCAAGATAAAGCCACACATATCTCAGACAATATGCAAGGGTGGCATAGATGGAAAAGGTTGATCAAAGCCTACATTCCTCCATATTTTTTGTTGGAATGGTTCCTTAAGTAATTATTTCCTTATATTTTGAAGGATGTCTCCACATCCATAGTAACATCTAAGGAGGAAGCTATTTTCAAAGCCCAACAATTATACCTCATATATGCTCAATCTAGGATGTTTTATGAAATTCTTCCTCACGTGTCGCGGTCAAACTACGACCCTAGACAAAATCCTGAGCCTCATGCCAATGGAATCATAGGATATGCAAATGCTAAGTCTACAGACTTGGTGACAAACCAGTTGAAAGATTTTTCTCTAAGCCATCCTATAGCAGGGCAAGCTTCAACTTTGTCCTCCACTCCCACCCAGTCGATGGATGTGCATTCTATACAGTCGTCAACTAACCTAAATGGTAGCCAACAACCAAGAGGGAATAAAAATAAATGACAAGGTAATAATCATAAGGGTGGGAAAAATAATAATAAAACCAAGGACAACACCAACAATGATAGATCGAATAATAATGCTGGTGAGGGAAAGAGAGAAAAGAGAAAGGTGAAGTTTCCTTGTAAACTTTGTAAATATGATCACCTTACCCACCTATGCCCCAAAATTGAGGAAGCCTCAAGGCTCTTATCATAGTCACCTGTTGTGATCAAAAATCCGTTTCCACATAATAAGCACATGGCCTCAGGGACCTCCAACACCGAAAAATGCATTGAGCAGGAGTCAAAACCCCTTGGCACATGAAGGTGGCCATCTATATGTGAATATGGTAAAGTCTCAAATTGATATAGCCACTCAATCTCATGATTACAATTCTTCCCAAAATTTCATAGGTCCAGAGTATCCTCCTCTTCCAGAAACACCCTTACATATAAAAAAAATCATAACCTCAACTTCATATTCTGAAAGGAGTACTAAAGTGCTCTACCCACAATCCTAATTCCAGAGCTGCCCAAAACTATTAGATTTTTGAATATCTGGGCCATACCCATTGTGCGATGTCAACATTGGAGGTGCTCCAAACATGTCCTTCATAGAGGAATGCCTTATTATTTGTGTTAGGAGCTCTAGACCCATGTGGCTTGAAGGTTATCAAGTTTGATGTCATGAATTTTAAGCGTCACTTACCTTACCCCATGGCCTTTCAAATCCATGTGGAGTACATGAAAATTACCATCAAACATATTGTAATTGATGAAGGTGCTATGACATGTGTGATGTCCCTAACCTATTGGAAATCCATGGGCTCTCCAACCTTGTCCATATCTATGAATATATTGACCGCATTTGATGGGATTTTGTTTTGACACCACATAATTCTCCCCACTTTTCCGGTCCAGTTAGGTGGGAAGAGAGTGGAGAAGAGAGTGGAGGTTGATGTCGAGGTGGTTTATGCACCTCTCCACTATAATTTACTACTAGGGCATAATTGGAATTATTCCATTAAAGTCATCATGTCATCCATTTTCTGCACTTTATGTATTCCTCATGAAGGGAAAATAGCGACGATTGATCAATTGTCTTTTTCCCACACTAGTCCTAGTGCATCGGTTGGACCTTCGGTCCCTGTGATTGACAATTCTTAGAAGGAAACTGAGGATGTTAGTGTCATAATGTATTCCTCTTTGATGGGTAGCTTTGAGTTCATGGAACCAATCCACCATATTCACACCATTTCTAGTGAGTCTTTGTCGTCGATGAGGTCCATTCCTTTCCGTACTTTGTATTTCAACGAACCTTGGACCCTACCTTCCCTGAATATGTCGTACAAAGGTCAGTCAGACATTGGGATGGAAATTCCACTGTCAACAACAAAGGTTGCATATCATGCCATTCTTGATGCTACTGTTGACCCAAATCCTTCCTCCTCACAGATGGATGAGGTGGATCCTGTTATAGAGCCTGCATGGGGCACTCAATCATCTTGTTCACATGATTGCCTCAATGATACTTTACCTTTGGATGTAGCCATCTTAGAGGCCATGTATGGTCTTAATATGCCTTGGGACGATATGCATCATCGATCCTATTTTCTCCCATAGCTTGTTAAAATCGAACAGGATGAATTTATATCTACCTTGAGTGACATGGTTGGTCACGACATGGTTCCGTTAGAAATGCATGGTATTTATGCCGAGGGAAACATAGTGAATATTTATCCTACCATAACGATCGACATCTCTCGTATTCCTGGAAAAATTGAGAACGTATATATCATTGGAGATTGTTTGTCTAAAGAAATTTTGATCTACACCATCCTCTTCAAACAATTTCATGATGTTTTCGCTTGGTCATATGAAGAGATGCCAGGGATCGACCCCAAAATTATCGAACATGAGATTAAAACCTATCTGGATTCTAAACCGCTTCGACAACATCTTATAGATGTTAATCCTAGGAAGGCCCCTGCTATTAAGGTAGAGGCAGAGAAGCTAATTAATGCTGGTTCCATCTACCCAGTTGCCTTGATTGAATGGGTGTCCAACCCTGTTTCCATGAATAAAAAGCATGGAAACATCCGTGTATGTATGGATTTTAGAGACCTAAACAAGGCTTTTCCTAAAGATAAATTCCCTACTCCTTTCATTGACCACATTCTTGACGAGTGCATGGGAAGTGAAGTCTTTTCTTTGATTTTCAGGATATAATCAAATTCAGATCAAACCGAGGATCAACATAAGATGCCATTTATTTGACCTTGGGTACTTTTTCATACTGAAAAATGCCTTTTGGCCTTAAAAACGCTGGAG
>SNQJ01S0231702.1:0-14179 GCA_010110895.2 Picea sitchensis
CTTTTGTAAGAGGACTTAGTAAATACAAGGAGTCTATACTTTTGACATGGGACAGTGCTGTGTATACAAGTCCATGTATTCGAATTCCAGTAGGGTCAAATGAAACACTATCAAGTGTTAGTCCTTGTGATCTGTGGACTGTACGTGCACATGTAAGTTTAATTGGAAATTGTTTTCGAATCTTCAGTCGACCTGTCTTTGCTTACTTCGATACTGGTTTTGATATTCGCAAGATAGGTGTCCAATCGCTTGCAGTGTTTGAATTATATAGATAAGCCAACTTGTTTGCTTGTCGGTGGCCTATATGCGGTTCATGGAACTTATTCCAGAGGACATCGAGTTTTTTTGTTTTGGTATAGCCTTTCAGTATTCCATCTGCACCGTTGACCAAGCCATCCTGTGAATCATAGTTGCAGGCATATATTTCAACCAACATGTCTAATTTCAGGACAAGTTGCAAAGGAAAAGTGGTTGTATGTTCATGACGTGACACATTTCCATGGTTGTCTTCTTCGAGATCAATTGAATTGATGATGATATCATTGTCAAGCATGAGCGATAGCATGTACCTGTTATGAATTGCAACATCCCTATTCGTGTACAACATGTAAGGGAAGGTTGGGTTTGTTGGTGCATGTTGCATGCACCTTGAATTGATATATGTTAAGTCATCATGTGTTTGGTTGTTTGTTTGCATTCTATTCAGAATTGCAATAAATGTTTCATCTGTCTGGTGCATTGTAGTATGTAATTCAAAGCATTTTATTTTGTCTTTCCAGAAGTCATGTGTCACTGTTTGCATGTTGACTGTAGGTTGTTCAAATATCAAAGAATCTTGGATGGGTTGTGCCTGGTAAAGATCCCCACAGAATATCATGTCAATGTTTCCAAAGTATTTCGTGTGCACAAGTTTTATGTTTCTTAGTTGGTTGTCAATGGAATACAAGAAGCGACTTCCAATCAAAGATGCCTCATCTATGAAGACAAGTTGTAGTTCGTCATAAAGCTTAGACAAGGTATCTAACATTTTCTTGTTGAGTGGAAGACATTGTGACTTGTTAAAAGGCATAAAAAATGCAGAGTGGACTGTTGTTCCACCTACATGATATGCAACTTTTCCTATGTATGCAACTATTAGGCCCTTTGGTTTCATAGGATCAGAGGAATTGTTTGAATCGTAGATTCGTATAAGCATTTGGAATAGTGCTTTTTGCTGTGAATGTCTTGCTTGTTCCCACTCCGCCTGTAAGGAACAAGTGCACAAGAGTGTGCATGTTCAAGCAATTTTTAAGCACAATGTCTTTTAGAATTGTTTGTTGTTCTCGATTCAACAGACGTCTGATTCTGTCGTATTCGTTATTTTCAATAAGGAAATGATGTTTTGTGACTTAAAAACCAAGATTGATACGTTTTCGAATGTCGCATGATCGAGGACAAGGCAAATCTGCTTGCAAGTCATAGGACTCATAGAGAGTTCTAGTTGTTTTATGGTTTGTGAATGTCTCATCAAGATGCTCAGGGTTTTCTAGTTCATTAACTGCACATTCTAGATCACCCCATGTTGGATTAACATTGTATGTAAATCTAGATTCATTGGTTTGCACTATAGTCTCAAAGGCAATATACGTAGCTTCCCATGTAGGGAAATTATGTTTTAATGTGTTTTCATTTTCATCGAACGAAACGTATAACAATAGTTTTTCTCTACAATAGTTTTCATAGTCAATATGTTTGTTGTATTTGACAAAGCGTATCACAGAGGGATTTTTTCTTTTTGATATGGGTGCACCATTTTTTTTGTAATGCGATACGAATTCTGCTAAGCAGATATGCTTAATAGGAGATAGACATAGGAGGTAATAATCAATAATAGAGCAACATAGCACGTCCTCTGAATTGTCAGGCTCTTGTTCTAGCAAAGACGGTGGTTTAAGCACAAATGTGTGTTTCTTAAGTGGAGATGTGTTTATGAAGACACATTTCCTTGAACTACAATTGAGGGGCAGGGAAATTGCAATGTGGAATGCTTGTTGAGCAGACATTTGTTGAATATTTAGTAATGTATTTCCAAGCATACGTATCATTTGCATAACATCAATATGACTTCTTTCATGTTCTTTGTGTATTCTTCTGAATACACTTGTCATAGATTTGTCAACCTTTTTCATATACGAGGTACAGTACGACGCTGTAGCATATGGATTGAGGACATACTGCGCATCTGTATTTGCATTCCACATAACTGGCATGTCCTTGGATAAACTATTGTTTCAAATATGGTAAAGTTTTCGTTTAAGGAAAACGATTGGTTGTTTAAGCGTACATTGTATGGCTTGGATGTACTTATCTTCTGTTAGATTTAGCTCTGTCAAGAAGTCATTGAAGCTCATTAACTCATCAAAGTCTCATTGTTCTAGAAATGTGAACAAGGATTTAGATTTCTCAATGACAACATTGTCCTCTAAACCAAGTGGCTTTATGATTCTTGTTGTTCTCGTTGGCGGCACATGGAAGTTGTATCTGCAATGTGAGTTTTTTCATTTTTTACAACTTTTTGTATGATAATGTCTATGAACTTTGGCAAGTTCTGGATCCAAATGATCTGTGTTGCATGTTATGTATTTGTCCACAAACTGTTCGATCTGTGAGTTGTTGTTAGTTCCAGAGACCGGTGCACCCTCTATCCACAACATTGTGTGGTCATGCTCACTCCCCCTATTATGGAATTCAGTCACAAAAAAGTAGTCCGATATTTTTTCCGAAAAACGTTTCATCATGGCGTATTAATTGTCTCAAAGCATTTATTCTATGTCTATAGTAGCGAGTACTTGTCACTGGGTCTTTTCTTATAAGGTAGTCAATGTCATCATTTTCTAGTGTATCAATTTGTTTTTTTTCGTTTCCTATTCCTATGCAAGTAAGATACTGTAGCCACCAACGGATCCTAGCGATGTTTTACACTTGTAAATGTGATGAAAAATGTTGGTGGTCCCAATTGTCGGATCATTGCAAAAATAGTTTACTTGTTTTGTTGCAAATAGTGAGGAGAGATGCAGATGCTTTTGAAATATATGTATCTAATATCAGATTTCAAGATTTTTTCTAGGTTTACTTTGTACTTGATATCTTTGGCCAACAAATTTCTTCCTTGTAGTTTGACTTTTCTTATTCGCACCCACATGCAAGACAACACTTGATCTACTATTATGTGCATTATTCTGAAAAACAAATTTGTTATGTGATAGGATAAGTCACCGCTTGAATGTAGCAGCTCCCATCAAAATATTTTATGGTAACCGAATAGTTCCGTAATGTCACTGGGACGTGGATCTCCATAGAAAAGTGTTTGGAAGTTCATTTCCTCAACAAATCTGTCATTGAATATTCCAAGTGGACATTGCCCCTCAGCAGGTGCAATTTCGAGAATCTTGTCTTGTAGGTCACGAATGCGTTGTGAGTCAGTGAACCCATGTATCAATGTTTCAGCAGGTGTTTCATTCTTCGATTCATCGCTTGTATCAAATTCACTAGCAGTTTCGAGAGTCTGTGCAGAGTTGTCATCCCCTTCTCCAAGAACATTGTTCCAATTCTCATTTATACAAATGTTTTGTGCTTTGTACAGGGCCCTGAAACATAATTCTTTTAATGCTTTCATGACAACATGCTCACACACTTTACCTGTCTGGTATGGATTTTTGTATTGCAAGTGTCTTTTGAGAGCCACAAAAATTGTCATTGTACAGTTAATGAATTGTGGAAAGGCTTTTTGCGCAACATCTAGTTGGACATGCACATTAATAATTGATCTTGTTAAGCCCATTTGGGGTCGTTTATAGCCCTAGGGTCTGATTTGTGCAAATGAAATTTGCAGAGACACGAGTCTCTCTTCAAGTTCTATAAGTGCACTTACATCTGGTTGTGGTGTAATACATCTTACTTGGTCAAGCGTTGTAAAGTGTGGCAGTTTTCCATTTTCAAGTGATCGTTTGCATGGAAGACAAATATTTGCACTGCAAAATGTTTTATCATTTAGTGTCAAGCGGAGGTATTCTGCTTCCAATTCAGGCGTGAAAGACTTAGTGTTTTTTGTGAAATTCAATTGATCACAAATTGCACATGCAATGGAAGGAGTGTCTTTGATTTGTTTCATATAGATATGTTTTGCATCTTTCTTCTGTAGGGAAGTATGCGTAGAAAGTGTTTGCTGGTTTTCATTGGTAGCAATGCATGGTGTTGGTTCACGCCCACAAGATGTGAGTTTTTCCTCTTGGTTAGTGCCATGACCATTGTGGGATATGTGACCGTACCTGTTTCTCTCACGTATTTGTTTTTTCAAGATGTGGTAGGTTAACTTATGCTTACCACTGGAAACTAGTTCCAGTTGCTGAGAAGCCATATTGGAGGTGGAAGCGACATTTCTTATGAGCACTGCATCCTCACTGTCTCGATTATGCAAACTATTATGTTCTTTGTCATTCAACATGTGATGTTTGTGCTTAGTAGAAAAAGTGAAAATGTGATTGTGTTGTGCACGAACAATTTTTGTTAGGTTGTGATATGTCAGTTTCTGTCTAGAAGGAAGTGTATTGATGTATTTTTTTTCTCTCACGTATGACCTTTTTCAAGTTGTGATAAGTTAGTCTACGTTTTTTGTTCAAGTTTAGGATGACCTCATGGAAACTAGGATGAGTTTCATTTTGATTAAATAACATGCAGCGCTTATGCAGATTCGATGTGGTTTGGATGACATTGACACTGGACCCTAAACTGGTAGTATTTCTTATACCACCGATGCATTTTTTTTCTCTCACGTATGACCTTTTTCAAGTTGTGATAAGTTAGTCTACGTTTTTTGTTTAAGCCTTGTATGGCCTCACCACAATTGGGACAAGTTTCATTCTCATTAAATAACATGCCATGCGTATGTAGATTCAATGCGGTTTGGGTGGCATGGACAATGGACCCTGAACCAATAGTATTTCCCATCAAAGATTGATAATGGATATGTGGTGTATCTATTTTCAATGAGATGATGTCAATTGTTTGATCATACTTTGAATCAATACACCAGGAATGGACAGTGCCATCTGGCAGGGCCGACCAGACCTGGATATTTACTCTGAATATGATAGATATCCATTGCAAACATAATCTTCCACCCTCTACATTTCCTTTTTCAGAAGGCAGTGCCATGTTTACAAGGTATTCTTGCCAACTTCCAATTGTCGACATATTTTCTAGGAGATATGGCGAAAGGTGTTGATGCAAGGAGCTAAAAGCCTGTTGGTTGCCACCTATAAATGCATTGCAAAAGGGTTGTATAGTGTAAAGCCACAGGGACTACACATTGAACTCTGTTGCTACCAAATAGCAAATTGCATTGAACAGACTATCTCCACAACTAGGTGCAACAGTTGTCATTATATGCAAACCATGGTAGTGTATACGATGCATAATTTGTTTCCATTGCAATTCAAGGTCTTTGAAAATGAAGGACAAGTAAATATGAGGTCCTCTAAGATTGCATATGGATAATTTTCTATACAATAGTGGTTCATAATGACCACTGACAGGATTGGCATCATGGAACAAGATGCAATATGGATCGCTAGATGCAATTTTGTTGAATAGTAGATATCTTGTTTTTCTTGTCAATGACCATATTACAATTGATATATTGAGCCACTTGGACAACCACCGTATACAAAATGTATCTCCCCAAAGTCCCCTCTCATGTGCAGGTAGAATTGCAGATGCAGACAACCGCATCTTTGAAAAATACGTAGTGACATCATGTATTCCATGCAACTACCAAAGAAAATCAGACGCCAATTCGTATTGATACGACTCCAATGCCTCAGCGTCACCATTTTTTAAACAACCCAATAAATAATCTATCAATTCATTGTGTAGGTCGATCGAGGAATAACAGAAATGCAATAGAACCTGAAATGCGTCGAAAAGGCAATCTCCTACAGTATACGAGAATGCATCCAATCTAAAAATCCCATTGCTATGCAATACCTGGTCGATGTTGTCATGTACAATGGAGTTTGTATCTATTTCATAAGACTCAACATCTATTACTTGTTTCATCTCTTATGCTTTGATTTTCAAGGTGTTTCTTAGATATATTCAGTTTATATGCAAAAGAGAAAAAAAAAAAAATGAAAGAAAAAAGACAAATAGCAAACTATAAGTGCGGAACTGCATACCAATCCACTATGTATCCTTCAACCTTTTTCTTGTCAAATTCAATACCCCTAGTCGCTACAACATATGACAAGCAAACAAACGTACAGTGAAGAGTGAACCAAACAGAAGAGACAACACAAATAAATAACACTATAAATTTGCTAAGCACAAAGACCGAGTATTCGGGGTATATCATTTTTGAACCTATTCCTGGCGTGCATCCTACAAGATTTTCAGTGGCAGAAGATGGTTTTCAAGACACAAAGGACAACATAAAGGCAACAGGTGGACAAAGTTTTTGATTGAAAGAATAAAAACATGCCCTGTCACAAGACCTTGACAGATGCTTGCCCCCTGTGACAACTCTGAATTTGTTTTCTAAACCCCTTTGCATTGCTATTTTGGAAACAACTATGACACGATATCCAGGACGTGGAAGTTGGCATGTCTGATTGGAGATAATCTAGTTTTCTTTTTTATATTTCATTGTAGCTACGACCGATGTGGGTTATGTGTCCAACATCGACATTCAAAGCGGAACAAGACGTTTGGAAGGGAACAGACTGGTAAAAATGCACGAACGTATGGTTTCCAAGAACAAAAAATATGAGGAGAACATTGGGGAAAATGCACCAAACGTATGGTTTTCAGGAGCAGGAAAAATGAGGAGTTTTTCTTTTTTATATGCCACTATGACCGTGACAAAGGTGGGTTCTGTATAGAACATTGATGTTCAAGAACAAAGAAAATATTCTGGTCATAGTAGCCACACAGAAAGATGTTCTGCAATATGATTTTGAGCCAAGGATTCCTAGCATTGAAAATTATTGCTTGCAAGCTGGAAATAGCAAGTAGCAAATAAGGAATAGAAACAAAACCATGGCATGGAAACTTACCCATCAACGAGGGACGACAAAAGCGCAACTCCAAACCCCGCAAACTGCAACAACATGTCCAATTGCTTGCAAAGTTGAAGAACGACAAACCAATGAACAACCACGAAGAGGTCCAACTGCAGCCGCAGGACCTCAACTTTGCAAAGTTGAATCAAACAAAAACAAGCAACATCGAATGAACCAACGAACAAGCATCAACCAATGAACCAATAATGTCGATGAAAAACAATATTGACCAAATTCACTGCAGACAACACTGTATCAGAAAATCAGAGGAAATTGTGTTGTAAAACACATGTAGAGTAAACATTTAATGTTGTGAGGCATGTTAGGTAAACACTTAAGGCTGTCAGAATCGTCGAAGGGCGTCGCACTGTGCAAACATTTAAGAAAGAATGCAGTGTGGCAGGCCTGTTTACGGACACAATAATGAAAAAGCCTCTCCAAGTACGCAACAATAAAGAAAAATAAAACATAATAATAGTAATACAAAATAAAAAATAATAACAATAGTTCGAACACTAGAGACTATGCTAAAAAAATTTACTCAGAGGATAAAGTAATATGAAAACTTACTATCCATCCTCAAAACTTTGGATATCCAAACATTTCAATATGAATAGGACAAATTCAAAAACACCGTAGATGATAAAAACTTTGTATATGCCAACATATAAATCATTGGGAATAACGACGCTGGCAATAAGACTTCAAATCTATTGTCCAACGAGATCATGACATATATGGGTTTTTTTATTATATAAAAAATAATGTTTTTAGTTCTGTAGTTCGAACAATAGAAATTATTTAAAAATTTGTAGTCAAATGACAAACTAATATAAAGTCAACGAATTATCGATCGTTATAAACTTTGGATATCTAAACATTTCAGTATGAATAGTACAAATTCAAAAATACCGTAGATGATAGAAATTTTGGATATGGAAACATATAAATCATTAGGAGTAGCGAAGCTGGCAATAAAACCTCAAATCTATTATCCAATAAGATCATGACATATATGGGTTTTTTTATTATATAAAAAACTATGTTTTTTGTTCTGTAGTTCGAACAATAGAAAGTATGCAAAAATTTGTAGTCAAACGACAAACTAATATAAAGTCAACGAATTATCGATCGCTATAGTCTCTCTATGCCTTCAACATGGACTAATAATGGAAAATGTTGAGCTAGTGGAAAGGATCGGAGTGAAGAATCATAATGACCCATTGTCATACCACAATTTTCATTGGAAGGAGTGGAAAGCATCGTGTAACTCATCGTCAATGGAAGTTATTCTTCATTGCACAATATAAAAACCGTTATTGATATGTGTCCTATTTCATATTTTTTGAAAACATATTCATATGAGTACATTCTGAAAATAAGATTAAGGATAATAAAAAAGATTTATAAATCATAACAAGGAAATTTAAGAAGTCCCATAATTAATATCCAACAAATGTGGAAAAAATGAACCAAAATGGAAGATGATACAAGTCATGAAATTAATTGACAGTTATCAAACAAATGTATTATAGCGATCACAATGACACGTTACGAATATGCCAAATAACGCAAAGCAAGTACACTCCATTAGACCTTGTTATTCAATTCAGATCTCACAATTGAGAATAAGAAAATACTTCGACATCAAACTATAAATATCTTCCATTCCAGATAATTCAGAGTTATTACAGAGAGTAAGGAATAACAATCACAAAGTTGTGTTTCAATCCTCTTGATGTTTTTGTATGGTTACATGTACATATACAAGAAAAAGGAAAGCGTGTAAGTTGTCAACCACACCAAGCATCACTGTTAACTTTGATATTTGCTTTTCCATCCATTATTTTATAGTCTCCTCCAACATAAAAATAATTATATCTCCTATTTCTAACCAAAGCTTTAGGTCTCACATTGATGTTATTACATTACATTACGAGAATGACAAACAACTTTGGCTTAGGTAGCAATGTCCTTCATTTGAGGGCACGCCAAACAATTTCGAGTTAAATGGCAACGAGACAGCGAAAAATTCTAAAAGGTACATACAAAACGAGTTCAATAAAATCCCTTCCAACTAAATATGCATCTATAAATCCACATGATAATGTGGATAACATGAGGCGAGTAATCTCATATGTAACCAAAAAAGTTTCATTCTTAGTTGATTCCAATGTATACTTGGAAACTTTTTCAAATGTCTCTGCTTTGCTACGATTGTACATGCTAATCACCTTCGACATCTTTAATATCGCAGCGTTAGCCTCTATACCACATGTACAGGTTAGATTAGATAATTCAAATATAAATATGAACATATGAATATTGCGTGTCCTCCTTTTGGATTTTAATGGCTAGAAGTGTTTTCCACGCACATCCTCACTATTTATTTCAAGTTAGCTTCTATTAAAAGTTTAACAACCTCAATTTTTAAATTGCATGATATGCAACAAAGGGTACTGGTTGATCTTTTAACTTTTTTGAAAAGAGAATTTGTTGAATTTTGAATATAACTCTTTTCAAAATATAATGTTATTTTATTTTTTTACATAAACTAGAGAAGATATTTATAAAAAAGGCACGACCAGGGTTGCTAAATACAAAGGCAGAAGCTGGTAAGAAGGGAAGTCCAGTTGTATAATTTTGTCAGCTACAAGCAAAACTATTCCTAGATATCTTTCAAGCGGAACTAGTTACATGCAAAATTGTTCCTATAATGAGACCATTCAAAAATGGTGATACAATCGCCTTACTAAGGCTTACAAATTCAAATTTCTACCTTACTGTTCATTTTTTTATGAAGTCTTCATCAGGAGGTGGCTCTAGAGCCACATTCAAGTCTGGGAGGTCTTCACTAGATCCTGGTTTGTTGTTGACTTCCTCATTCTGGCTCTGTATTGAAGAGCTTGGAGAAGCATCTCTCGTGTCTTGCCTAGCTTTCATTGCCTCCCCTTGCCGACAAATGAAATGAACTTCATCTTGTAGTTGTTCGATTAGAGTCCAATGTTGTTCTAGCATTTCCAAAGTGAAAGAGAGGGTTGAACTGTGGGATTCAACTATGACAGAGAGTCGTTGAGTGGTGGTCAAATTATCATCCACTAGTTCGTCCTCCAAATTTGCCCGAGCTTTCTGTTGAGCGTTCTCATGAGCCATGGCGAGATATACATTGCTTAAATCAATTTGATCAGGGACTATAACACCAATGCAATTCAAATTGTAATTTCCTAGTTTACAAGAGGGACCATACCAACCTAACTTCTTCTCGATCAACTGAATTTGCAAAGCATTCTTTCCCTCTACTAAGATTAGAATCGAGAATGCTGACTCCCTGAGGGGGCGATGGAGCTCACGATAATGGGGGAATAAAAGAAAGCTTTCAAAATTATTGTGGTTTATAACAACCTTGGTGCATGAATACAAACAACTTCGAATTATCCCACGGATCAAGCGTCTTTCAAACGTTGAGGTGGCATGTACTGGTTGAGTCTCCACACGGAAATTCATGATGACAATCTTTTCATTTATCCTCAAATCAGGTGTTGCATTGGCTGGCATGTTTTTGCGATCTACTTTGTGCAAGGAGTCCCACGAGGGAAGTTCATGGGGAGGCCGATTTTTTCCATGGACGCAACTGAGAATGGGTTGTCTTGCGATTTCCCATGAACCAAGAGATATTGGGAGTACTTCCCTGCTCTTTTAAGGTTATTCCCAACCTGCATGATCCCTTCAGGTGTCTATCCATGAAAATATTGGACCTAGGTGGCGCTGAGATGACGTGGGACCGAGTCATTAAGGAGGGGCTACGAAGAGGACCCGCCCCTGAACTATCATATGTCCAAGGGCCATATCGATTTCCTGATTTGCCATTTTGTTAGCTATTTCATTATTTCCACGGAGAACATGGATGAAATTTTCTTTTATGGGGGACATGAGCGATTTGGTCCTTTCTATAATTATCTATAGCTTGGTATTCTTTGGAGTGGTTCCCATAACAAAATGACGTATTATATTTTTTGCATCCCTTAAAAATTATGATACGATTTAGCTGTCATTCTTGGACTAATAGTACTCCTTGGTACATCACATAAGCTTATGCCATATTGTTGGAATTTATGCCTAGGTTCCAAGAAAAATCTAGCAAACGTTGTCCTCTAGGGCTATACAACACCCCTCCCTCACCTGCCTCCCCTGGGTTTCCTTTTGATGCTCCATCAAAGCAAAGGACGTGTCCTGCTTGCGACGATAACCAAAGATTATAGTCATGATGTGAATATTGAAGCTGCCAGCATGAGTTGTGTAGAGTTTTCAGAGAATGGATGGATGCGAGGTTCATTATTTCATGCAATCCTCTTCTTCTTTTGCTACATGATTATCTCTCAACATTTTGAATCTTCGTGAGGAAAGGAACTCTCTCACTTGTCCTAGCATATGAGCAGCTACTGAGGAGGGAGTAGTCATTTTCTCTTTCAAGATAATTTTATTCCTTGCCAACAAGCAAAATTTATTGATGGCTTCCAGATGCGATGAAAGGTCAGCTTTTTGGAGAAGTAACATGTATAGACTTTACTCTGTTTTCCAATCAAGCTTTGACAGTTTGTTGGCCAGGATATTTGTAGAGTTAATTCAAAGTAGACTGTATGAAAAACATCTTTGGCAAAATTACATTTCAAGAACAGATGCTCTGTAGTTTCAGAGTTTTGTTTGCATAGGGCACATCTGAAGGGCCCCAAGAATCCTCTTTTGAGCAAATTCTCCCCTATAAAGAATTTGTAATGGGATAATTGTCAACCGAATATGTTGCTCTTAGGTAATCCATCTGCACTTCACATCTCCTTCCATATGGCTAATTTTTCTGGGAGTTGGGATTGAGAGAGGAGAATTTTATAACTTTCCTTCACTAAGTAGCCTGCAGCACCCCAACCTCTTCTGTCCTTTTGTTGGAGGCGCACTAGGTGATCCAGATGGATATTGGTGGCCACCCACCTTTTCCAACTGGCTCAAAACATCTTTCTGACATTTTTGACAATTTACTATTTTTAGCAGTTTTTACTTCCAGGGCCATTTTAAGGGCCTAAATGAAGGTTTTTCGGTATCGAGCTCCTCAATGATAGTTGAAGGCATATTGAGCCCCTAAAATGAATCTCCTCGACGATACCTTTCCAATGGGATATCACATGCCTAAAACGGAGATCGTATGCAAAAGTTACGACCCCGAGAAGTTGATGTACTAGCTTACCTAAACGGGGCCCACATGACTTTTGGCGCTTCATCTCCGAGGGTTAGGTTTTTGGATGTCTAGGGTTTTTGGAATTATTGCTTATTGTAAAAAGGCCTTCAGAGCCTCATTATAACCGGCTTCTTGTGAATGCGCACTGTCGTCACATCTCTTCCCAGAGATAAGCCCCCACCATTCCAGCAAGCTTGTTTTCGCTGCATTTTACAGTTTTAGCTTATTTCGTTATTGAATAGAAAACCAATTTTACTGTATCTCTATTATTTTGTGTTAAGCACCTGTTAATAATCTATATTCATTTCGTTCTGCTCATAAAATTTGGATCAGTGGTATCAGAGCGGTCTTCTCCTTGTCGTCTTAATGCATGTCCCCAACGAGGTCGGAGTACAAAGAGTTGGGTCTCGACCTTGTTTTTCTTGAGTACAGAAGCTCTCGCACACCCAAGCGACCTCCCATGGCATGAGAAAAGAAAGACGACGGGACAGGAGATCCTTTCAAACTGTTGATTGAGGAAGCCCACATGCAATAGAGGAACGAGATGATGGATAGTTTCGCGCAAATCCTTTGGCGACTACCAACATGCGACACATCTTATTAAAATGTAGGCGTCGACCCCTTCAAGGTACAAATAAACTTTGATATTCCTATATTTGAAGGTCAGATAGACGCAGATGTTGTAGACAAGTGGTTGAATGTACTAGAAGGGTATTTTTCTGTTCATAAATTTTCGGATAGAGAAAAGATTACTTTTGCGCTCCTCAAATCCATTCCCCATGTCAAAGATTGGTGGGAAACTTTTTGTGAGCAAAAGGAAAAAGAGGAAACCTCATTATTTTCAGTCACGACCACCTGAGAATCCTTCAAGGATGCTATTAAGGAACAATACTACCCAGTTGAAAGTTATGACGACCTGTATACCAAATGGACCACACTGCAACAAGAAAGAGACCAAGCAGTGCCAAATTTCACAAATATCTTCCATACCTTCTGCACCAAGTTGGGTATCAAAGATTCATAGCGACATCTAGTGCTCAAGTATCGTAGTGCTCTGCATAGATACATCCAAACCGAAATGGAATTTATGGACATCTCATCCTTGGGCGCGGCCTACCGATATGCCGTCAAAATCGAGCAGAAGCACAAACAAAAGACGCGACAATTTGGGCCTGGGAAACCATCACAACAAAAGCCAGGAAAGGGCGGCCCCAACCCATCGAACAAAGGACAGAGAAAAGATGGGTAGTATCAAGACAACCAGTACAAGCCGCAAGCTAAGAAGGACACTAGAAAGACAAAGAAAGATACCGGGAAGTGGTGCGACTTCCATAAGAGCCCTTGGCATAACACAACTGACTGCCGCTCAAAGCAGTCGCTGGTGGCCGAAGTGAAAGCCTCTGAACCAGATGCAGATTCTGACTCCGAGACAGATCCAGAAAGGGGAAGACAGATCATTGACGCGGAACCCAGTGCCATCGTTGCTACCACCAAGCTCCAGCTTGGTGAACTAGACAAGCCAGAAGAAGGAGAGCGCCTCTTCCATTCATAGATGTGGGTAATAGGAACCCCGCTGCACTTCATCGTTGATAGCGGTAGCCAGAAGAACCTCATGTCAGCAGAGGTTGTCCAACGGCTGGCCCTGTCAACAATGCTGCACCCACAACCCTACACCATTGGATGGCTCCACCAAGGAATCAATATCCGTGTCAGCCAACAGTGCCGACTCTCGTACGACATCAAGCCCTTCAAAGATGAGGTATTGTGTGATGTTGCTCGTCTTGAAGTTTGTGATGTTCTTTTGGGCCAACCTTATTTATGGAAACGTCATGTTGTATATGAGTCTAGGCCTCGT
>SNQJ01S0231704.1:0-11921 GCA_010110895.2 Picea sitchensis
TATAGGAAATTTGAGTTCAAAGGTTGACTGGTGGGACATGCAAGTCGAATTAGTTGTAACTGAGTGATTCGAAGTTGTAACAGAGTTATATGTGTAGTTATGTGAGTTGTAAAGTAGTTTAACTCAGTTAAGTGAGTTAAGCTTAGTTGTACTAGTTGTAAATGAACTTACATTAGTGAGAGATCAGTGAATTAATTATTAATTAATTCACAATCAGTGATCTCACATACAACTGAAGATTTGCCACTGTTAACTACATGCATGTCAGATCCAGTGGAGACCCAGTTGAGATAACAGGTGAAAGGGGCAGTTTGACTATCAGTTGTGACTTTAGTGGGTGCACTCATGCAACCACACACACATTGGATGTGCCTATGAGGAATGCATAGCCTAGACAAGAGGGATTCATTCATTGTAGGGAGTTCCATTAGCAGGGATTGCGCAGAGGAGGCAGGTTGTCTGGAAGCAGTAAATTAGCACATGAATTTGTCAATTTTTGTATGACAGTGTGAGACAATTGTATATTGTACCAAGAGATCTTAGATTAGAGTTTTGTATGATATTGTTTCATGATCCATGATATATACATAATATATGATAGTGGGGTTTTTAGCTTTATGCTTTCTTGATAAAAACACCTATGTTATGTGTGATTGATCTTTCTTCTTGATATTGCAATTGGCGATCGTGTTTTAAATTCCACAAGAACATTTGTAGAAGTGATTCTATATTTAATAGTGGCATATAATTGTTAGATCAGGAGAATCTAGGCAATACATATTTTTTTATTTCTACATGGTATCAAAGCACAAAAGATTGCAGAAGT
Organism: Picea sitchensis; assembly: GCA_010110895.2. NCBI lineage: Eukaryota > Viridiplantae > Streptophyta > Pinopsida > Pinales > Pinaceae > Picea > Picea sitchensis. The sequence goes on from SNQJ01S0231704.1 coordinate 827, forward strand.
TGAGTTTGTGATTGGATAGAATTCGAATTTGCAAAAAGACTTTCTTGGTGCTACAGCTGATTCAAGATCGAAATGGATTTCAATGGATTGAGGTTAGAGTATGCACTCGAGGGCAGCTCGAACTACATTTCTTGGAAGGACATGATGGAGGCAGTACTTGAAGACAATGGCTTGAAGGAATTCATTGACAAAGATGTTCCTAAGACAAATGCGATAGACACTGCAAATCTTGATGCATGGAAAAAGAAAGTGGAAAAGACGAGGAGGATCCTATTGGAGGGAGTATGAGACCACATTGTCTCAAGCCTCCATGGGAAATTCACACCATATTCAATGTGGAAGACTTTGACGGATCTATTCCAAAACAACAACGACCATAGGAAAATGGCGCTCAAAGATAAACTCATGAAGATCAAGATGGAGAAGGGTGACTCCATTCCAAAATATCTCACGAAGTTTGTCCAATGTCAGGATGAGATGGGGAGTGTGGGTATAATAGTCACTGATGATAATTTGGTGATCTTGGCTCTCTAGGACTTCCCAAGAGTTGGCAGGTTATCAAGATTTCGGATTAATGGAAGGGAAAAATTCAGTTGAGGCGATATGGTGGATTTAGTGTAGGAGAGAGTTCGGGAAGAACACCCAGAGAGATGGATATTCTCTTCATCATCATGTTTTGATGAAGAGGATTGTTCTTTGGATGCTTAGGAAAGGAAGGAAGGGAATAAATTCCATTCGAAATCTGAGGTTTAAAGGCAAGAAGATGGATTTATCCAAAGTGAAGTGTTTATACTGTCACAAACATGGGCATCTCACTAACGTCTCGGAAAGAAGAAGAACAAGAAGGGTGTTGGAGCTACAACTGGTGAGGCCCTTACCTCACAAAATGAACTTGACTTCTCTTTGATCACATGAATGGCTTCAAGTGCATCAGGATCTATGTGGTATTTGGATAGTGGCACTTCCTTCCATATGACAGAAGATAAGGATTTTTTCAGTGACCTGGAGGAGAGATCTCAAGAATTATTATAGAGATAGACGATGGGCCGATCACGGTGTCAGCGGCATTGCCTCATTACCTTTCAGAGGGTTTTAGGTAAACCATTTCAATTGAAGATGTTATGCATGTTCCAACTCTGAAGAAAAACTTGGTCTCAATCGCAATATTGGAGGGGCCGAGGAGGCTATGACGTTGTTTTCATTGATGGAAAAGCTTGTTGATCTTGAGAGGGGGTGAATCAATATCAGTACAATTTAAAAACATTTTTCAACATACTTAAACCATTCAACTATATCAATGATAAATGGACAATAGTATGGAAGTTACCAATACACCACAATACACCATGCACAATATATGAAAAATAATCAATGGTTGTGAACCAGGGAGTAATGACTTCCAAAGAGGTAGCCTTCTGACTTTAAATGTAAAGGGAGGATAAACCTCCAAGTGGGAATATACAATCCTCAATATCAAGAGAGATTGAACTCCATCATTTCCCCTTCCTTCCACCCAAGAATATATGAGAGATAATAAAAACTTTACATTAAGTCATCACCATCAACCAATCATCACATAGAACACGATAATGCTTCACGGAGACTGTACAATTTTCTGCAATTCTTCAATTCTTGGGTACTCTGATCCTGTATATAATATTACTCAATGTATTCTCTGAAACTCTTCAATGTATTGTCTATGAATAAGTTATGTTGTTTGCGAGAGACACCTATTTATTGACTAGCTTCGGGGTCGGTCACAAGAGCCTATCTTCCACAGGTGTATCTCCATAATTAGAATCAAAGAGCTGGAAATTTTTACCAGAGGGTACCTTGATATGTCTTCTCAATGCCATAGCGATTTCTCACCATTTGAATCGTTCTAGAAAAAAAGTTATAGCAAAATGGTGGATGACCTGAAAATAACATGCTAGAACACATCCTTGAAGACTTCATCCTCCCTTGAAATCCGACCTTATTTTACTTTTATTTCATCTGTAAATTCAACGTATCAAATGAATGTATAATGATGTTTATTTATACCATTTATTTCACTTCAACCTTTAACATTAGGGCCAGGCGACACTTTTCTTATTTTTGTAATTCTTTTCTTTAATTATCTTGAGGGCCTACATGTACTTCCTTATTCAATTCACTTTGTCATGTTCAAGAATTCATTTCTCCTGTTGAGGATCCACATGATGTGATACATACCACCAGAAAAAACATGATGTACACTATCCATTCATGGGTGTTGTATATGCATGTCATTGTCCTTCATGTCAAATAACTTTATCAATCTTAGGTCAAAACCCATGACTAGGGTTGACATCAATGACAACAACCAATCTTCAACAATATCCCCTTTGTCATTGATGGAAACACTCATCTCCTATCATCATGATCCCAATTTCTCTCCCAACTGACATGATGACAAAGGTTAGGATACTCCCAGTTTAATGGAAAAATGTAACTCTCTTCTAACTTTGCTCCCACGAGTTTAATATAAATGTAACTCTCTTCTTTGGGGCTTCTCCCCATGAACATGTGACTCAATAATACTTCATCTTTAGTTTTGGTCTTTGGGACTTTTCTTCCTTAGAATCCTTTATGTGTATTACGTCTTCCCTCTCTTCTTCATGTCTAGGATGTATATGTTGTTAGGTCTTCTTGTTGCGGTTGCAACCGATCTTCAGTTATTTTCTCGATTTTACATTTTTCAGGAATCAAAGCGTGGAGAGTGTATCCTTGATCACACATTTCATAGCTCTTGAGTAGATTATGATTCAAGTCTTCCAACCAATCAGAGAACATTCTTTGCTTTTACATTTTTTCTTCCAATCTCTACACCTTCTCAGTATTTTGTGAGATGAGTCATCTCCAAATGAAAAATTACCACCCTTTCTCTTCAAGATGATTAATTTGTCTTGATCCCAGGTCATGTGTGAATAACATCCACGGAGTCTAATGTACCATTCATCTTCTTCTTTACATTCTTCGGTCAATGCTATTAGACAATCTTCATTGTTTGGAATCTCTTTCCTTCTCCATACTATGGTTGGCATGGGACATCTTCATTCATATATCTGTCCTGGTTATTTGTGACCAAGATAATTACATTTGTAGCATGCAATATTTTTTCCATCAATGGGAAGTGAATTATAACTTCCGTTGAAAAATCCATGATTATTTCCATATCTTCTATTTACACCATTCATGTTTTCTTGCATATGTGTTCCTTTCATTAATTCTGCAATTAGTTGCCTTATGTACAAATTTTGCCCGATTATTTAATGACCAAGAAAGAATTTTGATACCTTGGAAGTAAGTGGGCTTCTTTGTGATGTAGTCCCATTTGGGTTCATGATCTATTTGGGATTCTTTAGTTTCCCTTCATATTGAATGGCTTCTTTGATTCGAGTGGGAGATGTATTTGGATATTCATCTCTTTTGTAATCATTCCTTCTTTAGGTATCTGGTCCTCTCATCAACATCGTGTGTCAGGTCATGTGCGTCTGTGCTGTGTTGCCAGGATCCTTCCTTCAGTGTTCTTCTCTTGGTTTCTCCAGGTCTTCTAATTGTTTCTTCAAGATTGCTGAAATTTGTCTTTTCACAACTAACCGATTCACTTCTTAGTTTTCTTTCGTGTCTTTGAGCTTTTCTATTTTCCAATCTCAACATGCTTCAATTTTTTAAGATTCTCATCTTCTTGTTGAATAATTTTTTTCTTCATGATTTCTTCTTCTTCATTTGGAATTTTCTTCTTAGGTGTCATTTCTTTCAATCCTTGGATGATGACATTCAAATTTAGCATGACCTACTCCTTCACAATTGAGAGAAAAGAACCAGGCCTCTATTTTCTTTGAAATCTAAAGATGTTGTAATTTGCTTCAACTTCTTCTTCTTCTTCCAAGTCTTCCCTTACATAAAGGTCTTGTAGCTTGTCCCAAAGCTCTTTTGATTATGCACATGATCCCGCCTTGGATTTCACTTCATCTGTCAATCCATCGGATGGTATGTAATTTGTTGTTCCTTTTTGCTTCCTTATGAGTTGGAGTCTTTGGTTTCTTCAAAATTGTCGCAAATGGCCGAACCAAACATCTTCCCAAAGAGCTTTCAAGTAATTTTCCATTCTATTACTCGAGTATTCAAATGTTAGCTTCCATCAAATGGTGGAATCCCATTTGAATTTTTATCTTCCATTTCTTCTTAGGATCTTCCTTCCGATGCTTAAAATGCTGAGGCAACCCTCTCACGATACCAATTGTTGATCTTGAGAGGGGGGTGAATCGATATCAAAGAATTACAATTTAAAACCTTTTCAACATACTTAAACCATTCCAACTATATCCAATGAACAATGAACTCTTATTATAAAGGTTACCAATACCACAATGCACCATGCACAATATATGAAAAATAATCAATGGTTATTGTTCAAAGGAAGTAATGACTTCAAAGGTAGCTACAACTTCAAATGTAAAGGGAAGGATAAACTCCAAAGAGGAAGATACAATCCTCAATATCAAGAGATTTGAACTCTCCATCCTTGCCCTTCCTTCCACCCAAGGAATATATTAGGAATAATGAAACTTTACGTTAAGTCATCACCATCAACCAATCATCACGCGTGGGAGCGATAATGCTTCACGAGACTTATTCGAATTTCTGCAATTCTTCAATTCTTGGAGTACTCTGGATCTTGTATATAATATTACTCAATGTATTCTCTGAAAATCTCCCAATTTTCACTCCTTGAATCTTCCCAAAAGTTATGAAAAATGGTAGACTTTATTCAATTACGGTTTATTGAGAGATGAAACTTGTATAGAATGCCCTGGCTCAATATTTAACATCAGAATTTGAAACTTGCATAGAAGAGCAAAGTAGGTACTATTTCCAATGAAATTTGTCCAACATCATTTGGATTCTCAATGAATAAGTTATGGCTATTTTACCTTGAATACTTGTTTATTGACTAGCTTGAGTTGGTCACAAACCCTATCTTCCACAAAGGGAGTGTATCTCCATAATTATAGTGGAATCAAGGAGGGTAATTTTTACCAAGGTACCTTGATATGTATTCTCAATACCATGAATGAATTCACCATCTGAATCGTTCTAGAAAAAAATATGTAAAATGGTAAGATGACCAAAATAACATACCTTAGAACACATCACCAAAGACTTAATCCTCCCTTGAAATCAGGGCCTTTTTCTTTTTATTTCCTCTGAAATTTGACTTGTATCAAATGAATGTATATTGATGTTTATTTATACCATTTATGTCACTTCCTTTTAACATTAGGGTCGAACTCACAATTTCTTATTTTGTGATTCTTTTCTTTAATTATCTTAGGAACCTACATGTACTTCCTTCTTCAATTCACTTTGTCATGTTCCAAAATTCATTTCTCCTAAATGAGGGATCGCATTGGCGGTGCCACATACCATCGGAAACAACATGATGTATACTATCCATTCAGCTGGGTGTTGTGTATATGCATGCGCATTTCCCTTCATGTCCAAATGCCTTTATCAATCTGGGTCAAGAAAGCCAGCTGACTAGGGTTGACATTGATGACAACAACCAATCTTCAACAATCTCCCCTTCTTCATTACAGTGGCAACAGTCATGCTCCCCTATCATCATGATCCCAATTTCTCTCCCCTTTGACATCAATGGCAAAGGTTAGGGTCTCCCCGAGTTTAATGGAAAAATGTAACTCTCTTACGTTCTTTGGGGATGCTCCCCCCGAACATGTGACACTCAATAATACTTAGGTCCTTATTTTTGGTCTTTGAGACTTTTCTTCCTTAGAATCCTTTTATGTGGATTCTTTCTTATATCTCTTATTCATGTCTAGGATGTATATGTTGTTCGGTCTTCTTGTTGTAGTTGCAACCAATCTTCTTGAGTTATTTTCTTATTTTACATTTTGGGAATCAAGCGTAGAGTGTATCCTTGATCACACATTTACTAACTCTTGAGTAGATTATGATTCAGTCTTCAAACAATAGAACATTCTTTGCTTTTATTTTCTTCCAAGCTCTACTACACCTTCTCTGAAATTATTTTTGTGGATGAGTCATCTCCAAATGCAAACATTACCACCCTTTCTCTTCAAAGATGATGAATTTGTCTTGATCCCGGTCATGTGAAGAACATCCAGCGATACGTGTACCATTCATCTTCTTCTTTACATTCTTCGTGATCGATGCTATATGACAATATTCATTGTTTGGAATCTCTTTCCTTCTCCATACTATGGTTGGCATGGGACATCTTCATTCATATATCTGCAATGTCTAGGTGCTTTGTGACCAAGATAATTACATTTTGTAGCATACAATATTTTTCCATCAACGGGTAAAATAAATTATAAGTGCATTTGACAAATCCATTATTATTTGATATCTTATATTTACACACCATTCATGTTTCTTGCGTATGTGTTCCTTTCATTAATTCTACAATTAGTGCCTTATGCCCAAAAATTTTGCAAGTATAACAATGACCAAGAAGAAATTTTGATACCTTAGATAGAGAGTGGGCTTCTTTGTGATGTAGTCCATCTGGGTTCATGATCTATTCTTCTATAGTTTCCTTCATGCTGATTGAATCTTCTTTGATTCACAGAAGGTAGGAGGTCTTCTTGGATATTCATCTCTTTTGTAATCATTCCTTCTTTCACGTATCTGGTCCCACTTCTCATCAATTGTCTGTGTGACTCTTTCTTCAACCTTCTTGTTGGTATTGCATATTCTTTGTATGTTCATATGTGAATCCAAGATGTGTTAAGTCTTTTTGGAACATGGGAGACTTTCTTAAGCTCTTCCTTAATGAGACAGCTTCTTGTTCAAGTTTCTCTAATCTTCTTCTTTCTTCTTCATTTGGACATTCCCCTTACTTCCCCTATTCTTCTTTCTTCTTAATTAGAGTTTTCAAGAAATGGTTTCTTCTTAGTTTCTCAAGTCTTGTAATTGTTTCTTCAAGATTACCAGCTGTCTTTTCACAACTACTCAATTCACTTCTTAGTTTTCTTTAAGTGTCTTTGAAGTTTCTATTTTCAATCTCAACGTAAGCCTTCAATTTTTAAGATTCTCATATTCTTGTAGAATAATTTTTTCTTCATGATTTTTAATAGCTTTAGTGTCATTCTTTCAATCCTTGGATGAGAACATTCAAATTCAATGTGACCTACTCCTTCCATGATTAAAAAAAATTGACTTCTATTTTCTTCTTTTGAAATATGAGATGTTGTATTTGCTTCAACTTATTCTTCTTATTATTCGTCTTCCCTTACATAAAGATCTTTTAGCTTGTCCCAAAGAGTTGTTTTGATGATGCACATGATCCCACCTTGGTTTCACTGAATGCAATGCGATCCATCTGGGATGGTATCTATTGCCAATTTGTTGTTCCTTTTTGCTTCCTTACATTCTGAGTCTTTGGTTTCTTCAAAGCATTGTATCCCCAAATAATGAGAGAACTATTTATCTACCCCAAGAACTTTCAAGTAATTTTCCATTATATTATAGGTATTCAAAATTGCTTTCCATCAAATGGTGGAATCTGTTTGGAATTTTGTCTTCCATTTCTTCCTAGATCTTCCTTCCGATGGTTAAAGCGTATTGAAGGTGGCCTTCTATACATTATAATTGTTGATCTTGAGGAGGGGGGTGAATTGGTATCAAGTACAATTAAAACCTTTTCAACTTATGCTTAAACCGTCCAACTATATCCAATGAAAATGAACAATAGTATAAGAGTTACACCAATACCACAATACACCATGCACAATATATGAGTTACACCAATACACCACAATACACCATGCACAATATATGAAAAATAATCAATAGTTATTGTTCAAGGGAAGTAATGACTTCCAAAGGTAGCTACAACTTCCAAATGTAAAGGGATGGATAAACCTCCAAGAGGAAGATACAATCCTCCAATATCAAGAGAGAGTTGAACTCTCCATCCTTGCGCCTTCCTTGCACCCAAGAATATATGAGTGATAATAAAACTTTACATTAAATCATCACCATCAACCAATCATCACATAGAACCTGATAATGCTTCATGAGACTTCTTAAATTTCTGGAATTCTTCAATTCTTAGAGTAATCTGATCCTATATATAATATTACTCAATGTATTCTCTGAAACGCCTCCAAGTTTCACTCCTTGAATCGTCCCCAAAAAGAAGTTATAGAAAGAATGGTAGACTTTATTCAATTCTAGTATATTCAGGAGACCAAACTTGTACAGAGTGCCCCGCGCTCAATATTTAACATCTGATTCTAACACTCACACAAAAGAAACTAAAGTCCGTACTCTTTCCAATGAAATTTTTCCCACATCATTTGGATTTTCTATGAATAAGTTATGACTGTTTTACCTTGAACACCTGTTTATTGACTAGCTTCAAGACTGGTCACAAACCCTATCTTCCACAGAGTGTATCTCCATAATTATAGCGAATCAAGAGCTGAAATTTTTAACAGAGGTACCTTGATATGTCCTCTTAATACCATAGCGATTTCACCATCTGAATCGTTCTAGAAAACAAATTATAGCAAAAATGGTAAGATGATCTGAAAATAACATACCTTAGAACACATCACCAAAAGACTTCATCCTCCCTTGAAATCCGACCTTATTTTACTTTTTATTTCCTCTAAAATTCGACCTGTATAAAATGAATGTATAATGATGTTTATTTATACTATTTATGTCACTTCCTTTTAACATTAGGGCCGACCTGACACTTTCTTATTTTGTAATTCTTTTCTTTAATTATTTTCAAGGCCTACATGTACTTCCTTCTTCAATTCACTTTGTCATGTTCAACAATTCATTTCTCCTCAACCATGAGGATCCACGTAACGTGCCACATACCACTGGAAACAAAATGATGTATACTATCCATTCATGGGTGTTGTATATGCATGTGCATTGTCCTTCATGTCCAAATACCTTTATTAATCTTACAGTCCAAAACCCATGACTAGGGTTGACATCAATGACAACAACCAATCTTCCAACAATCTCCCCCTTTGTCATTGATGGAAACACTCATGCTCCCCCTATCATCATGATCCCGATTTCTCTCCCCCTTTGACATCAATGGAAAAGGTTAGGGCTGCTTCCTCTGAGTTTAATGGAAAAATGTAACTCTCTTCTTTGGGGCTGCTCCCCCTGAACATGTGGCACTCAATAATACTTCATCCTTATTTTCGGTCTTTGGGACTTTTTCTTCCTTAGAATCCTTTTGTGTGGCTTCTGCTCTCTCTTCTTCATGTCTAGGATGTATATGTTGTTCAGACTTTTTGTTGCAGTTGCAACCAATCTTCTTGAGTTATTTTATCTGATTTTACATTTTCGAGAATCAAACATAAGAGTGTATCCCTGATCACACATTTTACTAACACTGAGTAGACTATGATTCAAGTCTTCAACCAATAGATCATTCTTTGCTTTTACATTTTTTCTTCCAAGCTCTACTACACCTTCTCTAATTATTTTGGCAGATGAGTCATCTCCAAATGCAACATTGCCAACCTTTCTTTTCAAGCTGATGAATTTGTCTTGATCCCTGGTCATGTGTGAAGAACATCCATTGTCTATGTACCATTCATCTTCTTCTTTACATTCTTCAGCGGTCAATGCTATTTGACAATCTTCATTGTTTGGAATCTCTTTCCTTCTCCATACTGTGGTTGGCATAGGGACATCTTCATTCATATATCTGCAATCTCGTGCTTTGTGACCAAGATAATTACATTTGTAACATGCAATATTTTTGTCCATCAATGGGGAAAATGAATTATAAATTCTGTTGAAAAATCCATGATTATTTCCATATCTTCTATTTACACCATTCATGTTTCTTGCGTATGTGTTCCTTTCATTAATTTTGCAATTAATTTCCCTATGTCCAAAACGTTTGCAAGTATAACAATGACCAAGAAAGAAATTTTGATGCCTTGGAGTAAGTGGGCTTCTTTGAGATGTAGTCCATCTGGGTTCATGATCTATTCTTCTGTAGTTTCCTTCATATTGATTGAAGCTTCTTTGATTCCTGAAGGTAGGAGGTCTTCTTGGATATTCATCTCTTTTGTAATCATTCATTCTTTCTAGTATCCCGGTCCACTTCTCATCAACTGTATATGTAGCTCTTTCTTCAACCTTCTTGTTGGTATTTGCATATTCTTTGTATGAAGTTTCACCCATGCATCCAAGATGTGTTGAGTTTTTTGGCACTTGAGAGTTTCTTAAGCTCTTCCTGAATGAGACAACTTCTTGTTCATGTTTCTCACAATCTTCTTCTTTCTTCTTCATTTGGACATTCCTTACTTCCCCTATTCTTCTTTTTTCTTCGAGTAGATTTTTCAAGGAAATGGTTTCTTCTCTTAGTTTCTCAAAGTCTTCTAATTGTTTCTTCAAGATTACAATTGTCTTTTCACAACTACCCAATTCACTTCTTAGTTTTCTTTACGCCTCTTTTAGCTTGCTATTTTCAATCTCAACATGCTTCAATTTTTTAAGATTCTCATCTTCTTGTTGAATAATTTTTTCTTCATGATTTTCTTCTTCTTCATTGCAATTTTCTTCTTAAGTGTCATTTCTTTCAATCCTTGGATGAGGACATTCAAATTCAACATGGCCTACTCCTTCACAATTAAAGAAAAATAACTTACCTCTATTTTCTTCTTTGAAATATGAGATGTTGTAATTTGCTTCAACTTCTTCTTCTTCTGTGTCTTCCCTTACATAAAGGTCTTGTAGTTTGTCCCAAAGATCTTTTGATGATGCACATGATACCACCTTGGATTTCACTGAATCCGTCAATCCATCTAGGATGGTATCTATTGCCAATTTGTTTTTCCTTTTTGCTTCCTTCTGAGCTGCAGTCTTTGGTTTCTTCAAAGCATTGTATCCTGAAGCAACTGAGAACCAAACATCTTCTCTAAGAGCTTTCAAGTATTTTTCCATTCTATTACTCCAGTATTCAAAATTGCTTCCATCAAATGGTGGAATCCCATTTGGAATTTTGTCTTCCATTTCTTCTTAGGATCTTCCTTCC
>SNQJ01S0231705.1:0-14179 GCA_010110895.2 Picea sitchensis
ATTATCGAATCTCCACAAATAGTTTCCCATAGATTCCTTCTGTTATGGGATTTTCTCCTATGACCTTGGGTCATGTCACAACAAAGAGAGACCATATGTAAAACACATAACCTAGCCTCACACACAACAATTCTATTAGAAAATGACTAATTTGATGAGAGAATGAGAGAAGGAGAGGCCTCACACCTTGTATCCTATGTCCGATGTTGATCTTAGATATCCACCTTTGATTCTTCTCATGATCTTTTTTGGTATCCACCTACAAAAGGGGACCATGTCTATATTGCAGCAAAGTAGTTATGAATTCAAAATTACATATATAATGTGAAAAAATTCAAGTATATGAAGAAAACTAACATATGTCAACATATTTAAAGAGGCATTTTTATTGAAAACAATATAAGTAGGTAGTTACAACCTAACTCTAACCGTCGACACTACCTCGAAGCCAATTTCCCAGGATCCTCTACTGGTCCTTCAAGCATCAACTCAGCAAGAAGGACTTTCTTTGGATGACCCAAAGGGGATAGGAACACACCCTATGGTCATATAAGAGGGAAGGAGTAATAGAAAATAAGTTCTAGAATAGGGGGATGCTACTCAAAGGATCAAGGAAAATAGGGAAGCTTGCAAATTAATTAGCATGATCTTGCACCTAGGATGTTATTACTCCTCATACATGCCGTCATATGTGACTTTATACCATTCTCAAGGGGTTGAGGTGGTTTATTTTCATTGTTTATGGGCCAAGGGGAGTTTGGGAATGAGCCCAACCAAAAAAACCTACCTGAAAATGTGGAATGTTTTATTTTTTCATATTTTTTGAGGGCCTCCATGAGTTGCTAACCAGAAAGGAGAAAATATTCATACTTTGCACATTGGTGATGCATGGATGGAAATAAAAATATATATTTTTAGAATATTTTAATGAAGGAGGATGGGATTTAAGTTTTCAAGCTAGGGAAAATGACTAAGTCGTATCACAAATGCAATTGATGTGAATTTTTTTGTATAACAGATGCCCCCTAATGTATGAGTTCAGAAGGGAAACTGATGGCCGAAATACATTATAACTATGAGAGGCAAGGATGCATTGAATAATATCCAATGAATGTTACCGAACAACTGATCCAAGAACAAAAACCATCAACATAGATCAAGTAAGATTATTCTCTTCCCAAGTCAGGCATACCCATGCTCAGGAGTGATGTAATCATGGCCTCCAAATCAAGTACACTACAGATCCATGAAATATATGAAAGTATGATTAATGTCCATGGAAAAAAACAATACATAGTGGATCCATGTGATATATATAAAGTATCAATCATAGCCATGAGGAAGACACGATGGATCCATGAAAAAAGTAGATCACAACCACAAATATATAAATAGTAGAGATATATCTCAAAATCAAAATCAAAGGATATTTGGAACCAATGGAGTGAAAAAAATGATCCCATGGAATTACCAATGTTGAGGAGTGGTACAATCAATATATGTCAGGGAGGAGAACAAAATATGTGATGCTTGTACTTCACCAGAAGTATTCAAAATGGTCTTTCATGGTATGAGTCTACACCATGTGAATAGATGTGTTGGGGTCGAACATAGTGAGACATAGATTGATTACTAGTCATTGATATATATCATCAACAAACGTGAGACGACCCATAGATGATGATAATGGGCATAAAAGTACCATGGTACAATCTAACAAGTGTGAATACATGAGTTGGTGTTGAATGCCTGGTAGAATCTATCGATCAGGGGACATTGATGTATTCCCATTGTCAATAATGAGGGAACCTACCACTAATGATTGCAATCCCCAAGATACCACAAATAACTCTAGATATTTGTACTAGAGAAAGATGTGTTGAATTCTATAGGAAGAGATCTATTGGAAGGAAGACAATAAGGCATCCTCCATCATCCTTCACGAGGGGTAGCAGAAGGCCAAAGATTCGGAAGGACTTGGATGAATAGATTGTAAGGACCACATCGAGGTATGTCTCCGACATGTAGCAGATGGAATAACACATGAAAACGACTATGAATAGTATCCAATAATGGATACTACTGACAACGATGAGGAATCAACCAATGGGGTCAGATGAAAACCAAGGTACCACACAAATCCCTATGTGTGATGATTTTTTTTGACGTCAAACAAAATGGAAACTGCCTAGTCATCGACCAATGATGGTTTGTCATCTATTGAGCACAAGGTCACCCATCAATGATGGAAATAGGCCCAAGGTGAAACTCTAGGTCATACTCTCAGAGAAATGTGTTGGGGTCTACAAGAGAAGACTTGCTAGTAAGAAGTCAACGGGGACCTTCTATACCAGTGTGAGTAAGATACAAATATTCTTGTGATAATGAGATGTACTTTACTGACACATGAAGGTTGAATTGAAAGGTCCGAGAATTTTTGCAGAATGACCAACTCAGGATGAAAGTTCCCTTGAACAAAAGCATGACACATTATGTTACTTAGGAAGCATGGATTATAGATTGGGATACATTTGTGATACATGAGGCATCAACAAATTCTCCATGTGGTTGTAAGAATAACCAATCATAGGATATTATGATAAAAAATGAGAAAAGACTCCTAAAGCCATATTAAGCCAAAAATATTGAGACACTGACTCAAAGATTGTGCTTTATTGAAGGGAGACAAGATTTCTTCCAACAAAAGAGATAGATTCTCTCCCCCCCCCATCTTTTTAGTTTTTGGATTTTCTTGTCTTTTTCATATTATTAAATACTAAAAAAGAATAAAAGAATGTTATAGTACAATGGAGGAAACAAGTATCCCAACAAGGAAAACTAGTTCCAAAGCACAAGGAACATACCTACGATGAATCCAAGGAAGCATGTACAGGATAAAGACACTCAGGGGATGTTTCCTCCAAGGTTAAGGTGTTGAGTCGCAAAGGAATAAATTGCAAGGATAAAAATTGGTAGGAATGCATAAGAAAATGGCTCAACAATAGCAAGTTGAAGCCGACATTAGGCCTAAAAGTGTGAGCGGTTAATATGCAATGAAATTACAACTCAACAAAAGTTTGGAAGCCCTGTTGGTGAATTATCCACAGAGATATTTATAGGAATTGATGAGGCTTCAATGAAAATACATGGAGGGACTACATAGGGCTTCTGATCCTATGAAAAATACTACAGCATGGGTGTCAAAAGGTTAGTGAGGTACTAACTAGGAAACCCATGGAGAAGTAAGCTCTACCATTTATAAGAAACACCTTTAAAGCATATTTGGGGTATGATTTCGTGAATAGATGGGGTGGACCCTATGATAGATATGTGAGAAGTATGGATAAATGCATTGTACAGGAAGAATGGAACCTACTCTATATTCCAGTAAAGAACACAATACATGTTGAAGAATCCAAAGAGATTCCAACATGATTGGCATATATGAGAGAGATGCATGTGGGTAATGCCCATAAAAAGACTAAGAATAATATATGAGGCTTTAACACGAAGTCATGGCGGGACTAAACATGAATCCAAAGCCTAATAGAAGACTTACAACATGGCCACCAAAATACAAAGTGGTTCTAAACTAGGGCACACATAGAAGGTAGGCTCTACCATCAACAAGACAACATTTTGAGTAGAGAGATGGGTTCATGTCACAAGTTAATGGGATTGACCCTTAGGAAAAGTGGCTATTTCAACTATTAATGAAAAAAGTGAATGGTATATAACCCATATTCAAAAATTCCATTTATTCCAAAACATTTCCTTCCCAAAGTCTTGAAAAAGACTCATTCAACCGAAAGGTACCCAAAGTAAAGTTTTACCCCCTAGCAAGGCAACCATAACACTACAATAATTCATCGATATTAGTTCAATTGAGGAAAAATGATAAAATTATGGAAAAGTGGGTTTTAGAAGTACATAAATAGTTACAATTTACCATTTACCATATCATTTTCACCATTTTACCCAACATTGCCAAAAAGTGACCAAAACCCTCTTACCTTGGATTGGATATTACGGGAGTTGGGAGCAATGGAAAAATGTGCCATCTAGACCAAGCATGTTCTTTTTACCTCTATTTTAATTTCATCCAATCATTTTTTGAGTTTTCATGAGAAATCGAGGGGCACCCCCCCCTTTTCTCATGACCTATGTGTATTCATGGTTTGCATGGAGGTGAATCATGGATATCTGGGAGTTGAGAAAAGGAAAATCGTGGATTACCTGGTATTATCCTAATATATTTTTTACAAAGAAAACCAACGACCATGGCCATCCTTGATACGATGGAGCGAATTACTTGCACGCCTAGGAGGAGGAACAATGTTCAATCCCTTTGATGATGATTTCTTCGATTGTTGGGATCGTCAGATACCTACCATCAATGATTATCCATATAGTGGGATAGACTTTTCCCAAGATTTAGATATGATTGTTCCTTCTAGAAAAACACTTGGAGATATAGGTAATCTTTATCTTTTGTATTATTTAATTTTTAATTTTTTTATTAAATTTAACTTATTAAAAGGAAAAAATATTGTCTCTTTGGTAAGATCGATATTACTAAAACGTGTCCCATGGATTTGCAGATAGAGCACTAGTGAGACCAGCTGCATTTGCATGACATAGGAGTCAAGGACAAGGAAAATCAGAGTCTAGTGATGATGCAGTGAGGAAACTGTAGAGCATGTGGAGGAACATGGAGGTCCTCACACACTTTGTCCCTATGACCATCATAGATGATCTTCCAATGGTAATGCAACAACATGTTGTTGGTGTACCCTAGGCATGGATTCACCTTTTTCAGTATTTAGAAAATGCCATAGTATTTTTTGATAGGGCTCATTGGCCTCATGCCTAAACAATTTATGTGCCAAGGGAACCATTTTTGTACTTATAAACATTTGGGGCTAGCAACCCAATTTTATTACTATGGACCTATCTATCAATATATATATTTATATACATATTTTTGTGTGTTATTCTAATCTACTTGGAAATATTGAATATTTACATGTGTCAAGGTTATGTTCTTGTGTTTAAAGATGAAACAAATTCCAATCTAGAATGTAATTAGCATATGCATAAGTTACTAGATTAGGATTCCTAGGAACATGTATGTATGTAATGAAATCAATAGATCGTTCCAGGAGACGTACTCTAAGGAAGCGATGTAACAAGACCGAATCGCGGAAACTTTATAATCCATTCAACTGCGACACAACAAAATGAGAGTCTAAATAGACCTAGAGGGATATAATTCCATATAACAAGGCATATCACAAAATTTTGATAATGACATTGTACTTGGCTATATTATTCGTAGTTTCCCCAAGACAAATACCCTCATCAGACACTAGTTGGTTAGTGGGTGAATAAATCATCAAAGAAACCAACACAAGGTTCTGAGTGTGTAAACTGGCACCATATGTGAAATTGACATAAACTAATGAATCCCCTGGAATCTTCCACATAGTAGAAGAACAACCATTAACAATGTAGAAAAATAAAAATTCACCTACATTAACTATACACAAATTTAAACAATAATTACAAGAGAACTAGTACTCGAGCCGACAGGCTCAAGCATGGAATTTTTTGAGGTGGATCCCATTTCTATCCTATGGAAACACATTTACCTAATAATTATCTAATTTTTAAGCTCCTTTCTCCAATACACATCTTACAATATATGGACCACACCACAAGGGGTTGAATTTTCCCACTCCTAAGGAATTTGTATCCTAGTCATAGACCAAAACAAGGTCACATTCAGAGAACAACCTAGAATGAGAAGAATTTCTATATTGAGACTTGATATGTTTCTTATCTGATTCATTTGCTAAAGAAACATCTCATCGTTGTTCATCGAGATGTTATAAGTAAACAAGGTTCTCTTTAGGCTTATTCGTGTCAGGGAGGAGCTCGACAACAACTTTCAACGAAGGGATTTTGCATTCAATTGAAAAGAACACTTCTACTCCATGAATAAGTTGAAAAGGTGAGAATTATATTGAAGTTTTGGCAAAGGTCCGATAGACCCACAATTCCGAATAAAAAAATAAATTCCAATTTAATCTCATTGAGTTGACAGTTCTCCTCAATTTTCAAGGATTTGTTAATGGCTTCGACCATACCATTATTTTGAGGGTAGTAAGGAGACAAATGATCCTACCTTAAACCCAGTTTTGATGCTTATTCAGATATCATGCGACTCAGGAAGTGACTGCCATGATTAGTGACAATATATTTAGGAACCCTCCACATAGATATGACTTTATTTAAAATGAAAAGTGTTGCAGTTTCCCCATTGTTAGAAAATGTCAGCATGGATTCTACCCACTTTTTAAAGTAGTCAACTACCACTATGATATATCGATGCCCCTCGGATGTAACAGGGTGGAATTTCATAAAACCTACCACCCACTTCATGGAGGGCTCGACGATAATAACGAGAAACATGGGAATAGGATGTGCACACATATTTTTAGTACATATTTTATAGGGGTGGCATTTCTTGGCCACTTCGACACAATATTTAAATATTGTAGGCTAGAGATAACTGGTGCACAAAATATTTTGGGTTTTTTCCAACTCTAATAAGTGACCACCACATGCCTTGCTATGGAAGTCATTCAGAACTAACTCTGCTTCCTCGTGATTTAGGCAATGGTGAAGAATTAAGTCCACCCCTCGTCGATACAAAGTGTCGGTGATAATGAGGTAATTATTAGCTAGGTGGTAGACCCACCATCGCTCATCTCACAAGAAATGTGGACGAAACTTCACAGTTTAGAGATATATGATGATATCCCCATACCAAGTATCGAATGAAGAGATGTGGAAAATATTCTCATCTAGAAATGATTCAATAACTTTGTTATCCTCTTTCTCTACTGGAATCTTCGACATAAGTTCAACAAATAATAATGACTTCTTCGACTTGGCAGAGGAGAAATCCAAATCAAACTCATGAATAACAATAATCCACTTGTTGTACCTCCCACCAATGATTCCCCAAATCAAAACATACTAAAAAGGATTAACGTCAGCGATGATAGTCATCTTGTGTAAAAAAATATAGTGTGAGAGATGTTTAACAACATGGAATGTTTCTAAGGCTAGTTTCTTAATGTGAGAATATTTTAATTCAGGACCTAACAAGGCATGACTCAATTAATAGATGACATGTTCATGGAGCTCGTCATCTTCCTTAACTAAGACCATGCTACTCGAATATTCAACTATTGTTAGAATTAGAAGGAAATATCCATTATAATATGGGGGGATAATCAAGCTAGTGGACACTAGAGACTTCTTCAATGCATAAAAAGAATGGTGTGACGACTCATACTAATGAAAAGGAACCCCTTTATTTAAAATGCACATAAAACATTTTGTGATATTAGCATAGCTTAGAACAAAAGGCTGAAGACAATTTCCCTTTCCCTGTAAAATATGAAGCTAATGCACTGTGCACAAGGGAGGAAATTGTGTTATTGCCTCAACCTTTATAGGGTCAACCATGCTCTCTTTAGTTGAAACAATGAATCCTAAGACATGTCCCGACGTTACAAAAATATGCAATTGTGTGGATTCAAGTGAATTTGATAGTGGAAACATATTTTGAAGACAAGGTGGAGGTGTAAAAGGTGTTGTGCCCTCTTACGTGAATGGGCGGTGAGATCATTCAAATATGCCTCCACAATGTGCTTAAGATTGTGAAAAGAGAACATCATGACCCGTTGAAAAGTGGCTCCAACATTTTTAAGGTCAAAGGAAATATTCTTTTATGTAAATATTCCCCAAGGAAAAATAAAATTCATCTTATGTTGGTCCTTAGGGAGGATTTGTATCTTGTTATAACTAGAAAAAACTGTCCATAAAAGAGAAAATCTCATCACTCGTCAAGGATTTGATCGATGAACAACATAGAGAGGTTGTCCTTAAGACAAGATTTATTCAAATCACGGAAATCCATGCATACATGAATCGTACCATTTTTCTTGTTTACTGGAATGGGTCTAGACACTGATTCCATCAATGGTACCGGGTAGAAACATCCAACTTTGAGTAGCTTCTCCACCTCAACTTTGATATTTGTTGTTTTACTTGGGTTAAATGTTCACAATTTCTACCGAACAAGATTATAGTTTTCATAGGATCTAATATCATGTTCAAAAATTCAAGTATCTATGCTAGGAATTAACTCATATGACCAAGAAAAAACATCACAAAATTCTTTAAAAAAATGTCATATATTGACAAATTTCATCTTGAGAGAACTCTTATCCAGTAAATACATTTTCAACAACATCAGGGGTTCTATAAATTTTGATCCGTATGGTTTCTGATATATTCACCATATTCCCTTAAGCATAGACATCATGCTTTGCTAAAGGGCTCGCCATATGACTGTCATTTCCAGTCACAACTGACTTAAATTCTCCTTTTTCCACATGAATAATATTTGGGAGGAAATATGATCGATGATGCATGTCCTCCAATGTTCTTTTTTTGCCATTCATTGCCTCTATAATATCTTTGTTTGAGAGCATGACAATATCAAGATAGTCTTGAGAAGTTGAATAATTATGAGCCTAGATGGGCTCCGGGTACTGATCATCCTCCTATGTTCATGTATGAGTTTGATTAGGGTCTGCAATAGTGCGTTGAATAGCTTAATAAGAGACCTCAACTACAAATAGTGGTATATCCATCTTGACATGTGCATGACCATCGAATGATTCAATTGGTGATGGTAACACCCATGGATCTTGTAGATAGGATGCTTTGAATGAAGAAATTCTTGTAATGGAATCCAGGGAACTCGAATTTTGATAGTTGATAAGGGTGGCATGAATATAAGGCTCCAATGATGGTAAATTAAAGGTACCCATAAGAGAAGGATACATTCCAACATCGATGCTCTCAGTTGTTGGCTAAGATTTATCCATCCATAACATTGTGGATCCTTGATTTTATGTGAGGATAGAATGGATAAAATCCATATGATCGACAATTATTATTTGTCCCTTATGGGGGAAACATAAAAATCAAAATACCGATGAGATGACAATTGTCATCATGTAAGTCTAACTCCTTCCCAACAACAGATTAAACACAAGTGGTGCATTTAGTACCCATACGTCTATGGAAATTATATTTCCTCCCAAATAGAATGGAAAAGAAAAATAAGGCCGTGTAGTATAAATGATCATTTTTCAAGCATGGCTAACAAAGTAGGAGAAGGTGCAAGCTCTGGAGATCCAATATCTTTCTAGTAGGACAAAGACATGGCATACATGGAAGCTCCCTCATCAACAACAATCCTCTTGATCACGTAATTTGCATAAACAACGTCGATATGAAATCATACATGATAAGGAAGGTGAGGCTTCACATCAATGGCATAAAACTTCATAGTGAGATGGCTAGAAGAATCCATGGCTTTGATCACTAGAAACAATGTAGTGCATTGTTTAGGGAAATTTTGAATTACTTCTAGAGAAGACATGGAGTTTGAGATAAATCCTCAATAATAGAATAGTTGGGTGCAGCTAGAGCATTAGGTTTGTGAAAAAATATTTTGTACACACCTTTCGGTATGTACGACATCATTTCCTTTCTAGGTTTCTCTATGTGGAGAGATTCATGAGGATCTGAAGTTTATTTTCCTTTCGTTATTGAATTTGGATTACCATAGTCACGAGTTTTGGTCGACACGTCTACCTCATCTTCTTTTAACTTCATATAATTAAGCATATTAACAAATGAGAAAGATCCATCCAACAAAGGTGCACTAGAAGTTCCCCCTTGAAGATTGGAAGTGGAAGAGCCAATCTGCATATTTTGTCCTTGTGGAAACAAATTTTGCAATACAACATGCTCTTATTGTTGTTGAAATTTTATTAAGAGTTGGGGTTATTTCATCTTTGGGCATTGATGAGTAAGTTGATCATACCAAAAAAAATTGCATGGGAACTTCACCTTCCTATTTTTTATCTGGCATTGTGGGTCTTTCGAACCTCTGTCAAAACTGCAACAAGCCTCTCACCTTTTCAACTTGTTCATGGAGTAGAAGTATTTTTTTCAATTGAATGCAAAACCCCTTCGCTGAAAATTGTTGTTGAGCTCATCCCTAACACGACCAAGCCTAAAGAGAACCTTCTTTACTTATAACATCTCGATGAACAATGATGAGATTCTTCTTTAGTAAATGAATCACATAAGAAACGTGTCAGCGGGTAAATATGTTCTATCAGACCTCTGTCAAAAATGCAATAGGCTTCTCACCTTTTCAACTTTTTCATGGAGTAGAAGTTTTTTTTTCAATTGAATGCAAAATCCCTTCGCTGAAAATTGTTGTCGAGCTCCTCCTTGACACGACTAAGCCTAAAGAGAACCTTGTTCACTTATAACATCTCGATGAACAACGATGAGATTCTTCTTTAGCAAATGAATCACATAAGAAAAATATGTCCTTTGACCTTAAAAATGTTGGAGCCTCTTTTCAGCGGGTCATGATGTTCCCTTTTCACGATCTTAAGCACATTCTGGAGGCTTAGTTGAATGATCTCACCACCCATTCATGTAAGAGGGCACAACAACTTTTACACCTCCACCTTGGCTTCAAAAGATGTTTCCACTATCAAATTCACTTGAATGCACACAATTGCATTTTTTTTAACATCGGGACATCTCTTAGGATTCATTGTTTCAACTAAAGGGATCATGGTTGACCCTTTAAAGGTTGAGGCAATAACACAGTTTCCTCCCCTATGCACAATGCGTTAGCTTCATATTTTATAGGGAAAAGGAAATTTGCTTCTTCTTTTTGTTCTAAGCTATGCTAATATCACAAAATGTTTTATGTGAATTTTAAAGAAAGGGGTTCCTTTTCATTAGTATGATTCAACACAATATTCTTTTTACACATTGAAGAAGGCTCTAGTGTCCACTCTCTTGATTATCCCCCCGTATTATAACAAATATTTCCTTCTAATTCTAACAATAGTTGAATGTTCGAGTGACATGGTCTTAGTTAAGGAAGATGATGAGCTCCATGAACATGTAATCTATTAATTGAGTTGTGCCTTGTTAGGTCATGAATTAAAATATTCTCATGTCAAGAAACTAG
The DNA here is from genome assembly GCA_010110895.2 of Picea sitchensis. Classification (NCBI taxonomy): domain Eukaryota; kingdom Viridiplantae; phylum Streptophyta; class Pinopsida; order Pinales; family Pinaceae; genus Picea; species Picea sitchensis. The sequence goes on from SNQJ01S0231705.1 coordinate 11,153, forward strand.
CCTTAGAAACATTGCATGTTGTTCAACATCTCTAACACTATATTATATTACACAAGATGACCATCATCGTTGACGTTAATCCTTTTTGGTATGTTTTGACTTGATGAATCATTGGTGGGAAGTACAACAAGGGTATTATTGTTCTTCATGAGTTTGATTTGGATTTCTCCTCTGCCAAGTCCAAGCAGTCATTATTATTTGTTGAACTTATGTTGAAGTTCCTAGTAGAGAAAGAGGATAACAAAGTTATTGAATCATTTTTAGATGAGAATAGTTTCCTCATCTCTTTGTTTGATCCTTGGTATGGGGATATCATCATATATATATAAACTATGAAGTTTCATCCACATTTCTTGCGAGATGAGCGATGGCGGGTCTGCCACCTAGCTAATAATTACCTCATTATTTCTGACACTTTGTATCGATGAGGGGTGGACTCAATTCTTCATCGTTGCCTAAATCACGAGGAAGTAGAGTTAGTTTTGAATGACTTACATAGAGAAGCATGTGGTGGTCTCTTATTAGAGTTGGAAACAACCCAAAATATTTTTTTCACCAGCTATTTCTAGCCTAGAATATTTAAATATTATGTCGAAGCGGCCAAGAAATGCCACCTCTATAAAATATGTACTAAAAATATGTGTGCACACCCTGTTCCCATGTTTTTCGTTATTATCATCGACCCCTCCATGAAGTGGGTAGTATATTTTATGAAATTCCACCTAGTTACATCCGAGGGGCATTGATACATCATAGTGGTAGTTGACTAATTTAAAAAGTGGGTAGAAGACATGATCACATTTTCTAACAATGGGGAAACCCGACACTTTTGATTTTAAATAAAGTCTTATCTAGGTTGAGGGTTCCTAAATAGATTGTCACTAATCATGGAAGTCACTTCCTGAACCGCATGATATCTAAATAAGCATCAAAACTAGGTTTCAGGTAGGATCATTCGTCTCCTTACTACCCTCAAAATAATGGAATGGTCGAAGCCGTTAACAAATCCTTGAAAACCATTTTAAGGAGAACTGTCAACTCAATGAGATCAAATTGGCATTTAATTTTTTATCTGGCATTGTGGGCCTATCATACCTCTGTCAAAACTACAACAGGCTTCTCACCTTTTCAACGTGTTCATGGAGTAAAAGTATTTTTTTCAATTGAATGCAAAATCCCTTCACTAAAAAATGTTGTTGAGCTCCTCCCTGACATGACTAAGCCTAAAGAGAACCTTTTTGACCTTGTTTACATGGTGTTTGAGATAAATCATCAATAATAGAATAGTTGGGTGCAACTAGAGAATCAGGGTTGTGAAAAACTCTTTTGTACACACCTTAAGGTATGTGCGACACCATTTCCTTTATAGGTTTCTCTATGTGGAGAGATCGAGGATCTGCAGTTTCTTTTCCTTTCTCTATCGAATTTGGATTACCATTGTCACTAGTTTTGGTTGACAAGTCTACCTCCTCTTCTTTTAACTTCATAGAATTAACCATATTAACAAACGAGAAAGATCAATCCAACAAAGGTGCACTAGAAGTGCCCCCTTGTAGATTGGAAGTGGAAGATCCAACCTTCATATTTTGTCCTTGTGGAAATAGATTTTTCAATACAACATGCTCTTATTGTTGTTGAAATTTTATTAAGAATTGTGATTCTTTCATATTCATACATTGATGAGTAAGGTGATCATCCCAAAAAAAATCGCATGGGAACTTCACCTTCCTCTTTTTATTATTTCCCCCCTCATCATTATTATTATCCTTTTTGTCATTTCCCCCACTAGCCTTCTTTCCCTTGCATTTATTTTTCTCTCTGGGCTGCTGAGGACCCTTTTGAGTCTTCAATTACACAGTGTGTACACCTGAGGATTGGGTGTTTGGGGTGGTTGAGCTAGGGGTCGGACTAGCCACAGTTTTTTGAATTAACAATTGTTGCATCTAGTTAGAGACTAGATATGTGGATTTTCTTTGAGGAACCAAAAATGCCATCAACATGTGGTCCTAACTTCAATTTATATAGTTTAAGTGTTTAATGGGGTGTGTTAGGCATGATATCATAGATAATTCTTGATTGAGAGTAAATTAACTCCAATTTTTAACTCTAAAAATTGCATGTTCTTCCGTAAATACACCTAAAGTTGCTACATCCTTATAGATGTAAGGAAGCAACGAATTAAGGAACTATTCTGAGAGAAACTCTGGCGAAACCATGGCTTTAAATAAACTCTTCCATCTCCTGCATTCTTGAATATTATCGGAAATGTGTATAGCCTTATCTTGTTCGAAGTTGTCCAAAAGATTTGTACCAACATTATACTAAATAGGGAGTTGGAAGTAGTTGAGTAAAACCATGGCGAGATCACCAAAAATTACATACTCGGACCTCTCCAATTCTATAAACCATTTCATGGCACACCCTTTGAGGATGCATTGGAAAAAACATAACTAGATTGAGTTGTCCTTCAATGAATTAGATAAGCACCATAAGTGAAACGTTGTTACATGATCATGTAGATATTCACCAATCATTCCTTTGATTTTTTGTATATCATAAGGTAACTTGGTGGGGACTGCAGGGAAACTCGAGTCATGATGAATCAAGTCATTCATCAACTTATAAAAATATGGAAAATGAAGAGTTTCCAGAAAAGGTATCCTACACTATTACATATAGGCTAAAAAATCGACGAACTATTATGACGATTGTGACAAATCATTTTTTTTGTTGAAATTTTTTTTAAAAAATGAAATTTTATTGTTTTTTTTTTAAATTAGTCCTGATAACGTCAGATTTACGACGTGTTCTAAGGTCGTCGGAAGTACGAAACCCAGTTTTGACACTTTAATATAGCCATTTGTAGGTCAACATAATGGTCATTGACTTCGAAATGGTCAACCTTAATTTAGGGTTATAGTTGTCGAAATTCCGACGATGACGAATCTATAAATTAGTTAATTTGAACCAAATTTCGACTAATTTGTTATAGTTGCGACATCTTTTATGTGTTATAGCTCTGCTAAT
>SNQJ01S0231706.1:0-14254 GCA_010110895.2 Picea sitchensis
GTTTTTGTGAAAACGTTGTGAATTTTTCAAAATATAAAATATTAATGTAATGGATGGGAGGAAAGTGCAGTTGCATTTATATCTGAAGATCCAAACTGATTTTGGAGAGTATGTTCCTATCCGCTAGATGTAATAGGCATTTATGTGTGTTTAATGCAAGTAGGTAGATTTAAATGATAGATTAGACAATTTTAGAAGCGTAGGAGGGAAAACGGGTCATAGACACCCGCACCTTGTATCATTGTATGATTATTCAGAATTCGTAAGCAGTGGAGATGCACAAATAAGAACAAGGAATTTTATACATTTTTAGTAGTTATTCTCCATGTACAAGAGCACTGGAATTAATAGAAGAAAGCTTTGATTCCAATCTGTGTGTTTGTTATGGTTGTTGGAACCACTTGTTAAATGGTATGTTGGAGGTTTGTTTGCACTCTTTGTATGCATTTTTCTTGAATGCTATGCGTGTGTGTAAGCTCTAGAATTATATGTTGAATGTTTGAACTCTGGATAACGAGAGAATGAGTTTCAATTATTTCTCTTTCTGAGAACTCCTGCAAAGAGTGTAGTGGAGGGTTCACAAGGAGTGCGCCGACCAGGCTCTGAGTTTCATCTCATAACTCTCAAAGGAGATTCAAATTGTGTCTTCACAGGAAAGAGTGATAGCAGATCACAGAGCCATGCAAGGTGTGCACAGGCTGGGAGAAGGGATCAAATTTATTCAAAATCACAGAGGAGTTGAAGAATTCTCTATTCCAAAGAGTGCACAGAGCCAAAGACCCAAATAACCTGAGGTTATTTGAAATTTTTCTGCAATGATTCCATGTAGGGACCCTTTTGAAAGCCTGGAGTTCATAAGCAAAACCTCAGAAGGGATAGAACCTTCGAAGGGTTCGAATAAACATGGAGGTCAAAATCGTCTCACAGAAGTCAAGTTTAGGAGGAAGGATGCCAAGTCATTTGGAAGAAGTCCAAGAGAAGTTGAAATGGATGGTGGAATCGCTTCGGAAGGAAGTGTCAAAGTTCCCTGGACCGTTGGATCTGATAGACCAACAGAGGGATTAGGACTAGGAGTCTTTCAATTCCCATAAGCTCAGGAGGAGGAGTGACCATTAGATCCAGGTCAACGAGGACCGATGATCTCATATGTGAATTCTCCATATGGGGGACCGGGAAGTGGAGTATTTCAAGGTTGGACTCAAGAGTTGTGAACTCCCGGGTTGCGAAATCTTGATACAATGAGGGTCGTTGGATCGAGGGAGGCACGTAGTTGTCGATCTCGTCGAAGGCACAATTTTAGAGTCGAGGATCCATACAGGAAGAGGAGCAGATTTTCATTGTTCTCTCAAGTTGCGAAAGCCAAAGACTCATGTGAACAGGTGACAAATACCCACTCTACAAGCGGAGTAAACTGAGGTGACAGGTGGCATGCAGCGGTCGCTTTGGGTGGATTCAACCTTCGTTGGCATTTCGCATTTCAGGAATTCGTAAGGGAAGAGCATGAAAGGTTGGCGCTCCAAATCGTGAACTCGTGAGTTGCAAAAGGTGCTTGCATTAAGGCTTGGTTGTGGTCATATTGGAAAGGGGATGAAGAAGGGTGTTACACCTTAAGCCCATTTGCAATTTCGCTTTTCAGCTATTGCCAAGAGTTGTGGCATTGAATTTGAAGTGCCCAACTCACGAGACCCAAAATCCTTTGTGGGTTTACACAAGGAGTTCAGTTAACCCTTGTCGTGGTTTAGAGAATATCCTGCGTGGATCTTGGCCTGAGGGCAGGAGGTCTACACCAGTTGTGGTATCAGAGCCCATAACAAATTCTTTTCTTTCTACAATAGAAATAAAAGAGGAATTTTAAAGCCATGTCACCGAGAAGAAGAGAAAGGCCCATACCTGATCTAGCAGTGGAAAGAGAAATGCGTGAATTACATGCCAGGCTTGATGCTATGGAGACATCATAGAGGTGAACAGTTGACGTTGGGGATATCAGTGAAGCTGGAAATGAAGGAGACGAAATTGCAGTCGAAGATGCTGCAGAGGAATGCCTATTCAGGGTTGTTGTAAGGATAGGTGCTAGCAAAAAAATGGACATTCCTATGTATGAAGGAAACCTAGATGTTGAAGAGTTTCTAGATTGGATTAGATCTCTAGACAAACACTTTGACTATGAGGATGTCGAGGAAGACAAGAAATTAAAACATGTTGTTACTAGACTTAAAGGGCATGCATCACTATGGTGGGATGAACTGCAGGCTAACATACGTTGCAAGGGAAAGTAGAAAATCAAGAGCTGGGATAGAATGGTTGCAAAAATGAAGGCCAAGTTTATACCCAAGGATTATCAAATAAATTTGTTTCGGAGGATGCATAATTTGAGAGAGAAGCTGATTTTAGTGAAATAATACATTGAAGAATTCTACAGGATAAAAATCAGAGCAGGTCATTGGGAAAGCGATGATGAGAAAGTTTCCAGGTATATGAATGGTCTACGATATGAAATTTAGGATGAGATGAGCATAATGACCATCCAAACCATAGAAGATGCTTATCAGATGGCTCTAAAAGATGAAGAGAAGTTGAGCTGAAAGAAAGGTAAAAGAGGTCAAGCAAAATTCAAAGCAGAGGCAAGATAATTGTCCACGACAGAACTCAAAATCCTAAAGAACAGGGGAAGAAACCTCAAGCTCAATATGAGAGAGGAGGAAGCTCACAAGGGAGGCAGTATGTTGATAGAAATACATTTCCTCGAGCCAGAGGAAGAGGAAGAGGTAGAGGAGGTGAAGTGAAATGCTTTGTTTGTGGAAAAATCAGACATAAATCCTATGAGTGTCTAGATAGGAAGAAATATGGTGGTGAAACTCACATTGTTGAAGCCCAAGGATGGAATGTTGAGGCAGAAGATGTTGAGGGTGGAAGATCTTTGATGATGAAAAAATTTCTCTTGAAGCTGAAGAAGGAGCCAGAGAACCCAACCCAAAGAAACAGTCTGTTTCGGACTACTTGCAAAACCAAAGACAGGGTATGCAAGGTCATAGTTGATAGCGGTAGCACAAATAATCTTGTATCTACGCAAATGGTAGAAAAGTTGGAGCTGGAGACTGTTGCGCATCCGAGCCCATACAAAGTTTCGTGGATACAAAAAGGACATCAAGTAAATGTCACTAAGTAGTGTTTAGTTCAATTTAAAATAGGGGGATATAAAGATGAGTTATTATGTGATGTCATTCCCATGGCTGTTTGTCATCTATTACTAGGTAATCCATGGAAATATGATAGAAATGTGGTGCATGATGGGAGAAAGAACACGTACACTATAGAGAAAAATGGTAGGACACACATGTTGTTGCCAATTAAGAATAAAGAGGTGAATACAGAGATGAGAAACATTGTACTTTTCATGAGTGGGAAGGAACTTTATAACGAAGTGAAGAAGAGGGAAGACACACAATTCATTTTGGTTAGGAAGCCTAGAATTTTTTTGAACAACACTAGGATAGATGATTTACCGGAAGAAATCCAAGAGTTGCTGGAAGAATTTGTTGATATAGTAGTGGATGAACTACCTTGTTCATTGCCACCTATCAGGAGTATAAGTCATCACATTGATCTTATACCTGGATCAAGTTTGCCAAACAAAGAAACTTATAGGTTGATGCCACAGGAGAACAAAGAAGTTAAGAGACAGGTCTAGGACTTAATGGACAAAGGATTGATTCGATAAATCTTGAGTCCATGCGATGTTCCAACAATGCTCAAACCAAGGAAGTGCGGTGACTAGAGAATGTGTATAGACTCAAGGGAAATCAATAAAATTACCATCAGGTACAGGTTCCCATTACCAAGGATGGATGACTTGATGGATTGCTTGAGTGGATGAAAGTTTTTTTTCAAAGATTGAATTGAAAAGAGGATATCATCATATTAGAATGAGAGAAGGTGATGAATGGAAGACAACATTCAAGATGAACAAAGGGCTGTATGAATGGCTTGTCATGCCATTTGGCTGGACGAATGTGCCCAGTACTTTCATGAGGTTGATGAACAAAGTCCTGAAGGATTTCATCGGGAAATTCGTCATTGTATATCTTGACGATATATTAATTTTCAGAAAAAATGAAGCAGAGCATTTGAATCATTTAGTTGCAGTGATGAGAAGGTTACAGCAAGAGAAATTGTTGATCAACATGAAGAAATCCACATTTATGAGGACAAAACTCATTTATTTGGGTTTTGATATCTCTACAAGTGAATTGAAAATGGATCCAAAAAAGATAAAGGCAATTAAGGATTGCCCATCGCCGAAGAGTGTGTTTGAAGTTCGAAGTTTCCATGGTTTGGCTAGATTCTACAGGAAATTCATCCGAAACTTCAGTGGAATTAGTGCACCGATGATGGATACGGTGAAGAAAATGCATAAACCTTTTCAATGGATGGAGGAAGTGGAGAAGAGCTTCAACATGCTGAAGAAGAAGATCACTTAGCAACCAATTCTGGTTTTTCCAGATTTCAGCAAGACATTCCAGGTGAGGTGTGATGCGAGTGGATTTTCCATCAGAGAGGTCTTGAGCCAAGAAAACAAGTTAGTCACGTATTTCAGTGAAAAACTGAATGAAGCAAAGATTAAGTACTCCACGTATGACAAAGAATTCTACGCAGTCATACAAGCGCTGAAGAAATGGAGGCACTATTTGGTTCCAAAAGAGTTTGTTTTGTATAGTGATAATCACGGTTTGCAATTTGTGACTCGACAGGTGAAGTTGAACAAAAAACATTATAAATGGGTTGAATACATGCAGGATTTTACTTTTGTGACAAAGCATATTTCTGGAACTGCTAACAAAGTTGTTGACACTTAGAGAAGGAAATGTTTTCTTATGCAAGAATTTAGAGTTAAGACTTTGGGTTTTGATAACCTCAAGGAAATGTACGGGGATGATCCATATTTCAAAGAGGCATATGAGGCGTATGAGAATCCAATTCTCAAGGAAAGAATCCAATGGACATAGTACATGATCCAGGATGGACTATTGTTCAGGGGAAATCAACTATGTATTCTGAGATGCTCCATGAGGGAGAATTTACTGAAGGAAAAGCACAATGAAGGATTGGATGGACATTTCGGTCATGAAAAAACGTTATCAAAGTTGAATGGCTCATATTATTGGACAGGGATGAGGATAGATGTGAATAAATTTGTGGACAAGTGCAGAATTTGTCAGCACACGAAGGGAAAAAGGCAGAACACAGGGTTGTATCAACCATTACCCATACCCGAAAGGCCGTGGGATGTAGTGAGCATGGATTTCACATTAGGACTTCCAAGGACACAAAAGGGGATATGATTCAATATTTGTAGTGGTAGAAATATTTTCAAAGATGGCACATTTCATACCATGCCAGAAAACTAGTGACGCAACTCATATTGTGAACCTATTTTTCAAAGAAGTCATCAGACTTTACGGCTTGCCAAGGAGTATCATTTCTGATCGAGATACCAAGTTCGTAGGACATTTCTGAAGGACCTTATGGAAGAATCTGGGGACAAACTTTTCTTTTAGCTTAGCGTATCATCCTCAGATGAATGGATAGACAAAGGTCGTGAACAGGAGCTTGGAAGATTTGTTAAGGATCTTAGTGACTGAACACCATAGTCAATGGGATCACATTCTGCCACAGGCAGAATTCATTTACAATGATTCACTCAATAGAATCACAAGGCAGAATCCATTCCAAATTGTATATGGAATGCAACCAAGGGGAGTCTCTAAATTGAAAGATTCAGAACAAGCTAAATTTAGGAGTGCTAGTGCAGAGGACTTTGTAGAAAGAATGAAGGAGATTCATAGCAGAATCAAGGAGTGATTGTAGAGTTCAAGTCAAGAGTACAAGCATAGAGATGATCAACATAGGCGAGAACTTCAATTTGAGGTTGGAAATTTGATCCTTGCACATTTGAGGAAGGAAAGGTTCCCAAGGGGAACATACAACAAGCTGAAGATGAAGAAAATTGGACCATGCAAGGTCATAAGGAAATTTCGGGCAAACGCATATGATATTGAATTACCCGATGGGGTCAAAATCTCTTCGATATTCAATGTCGCGTATTTGTACCCTTATAGAGTTGAAGAAGCAAGAGCGAAGGGTGAACATGAAGAAAAGGTTCAATGGACAAAACAAATGCCTGTAGCTGAAAAGACATAGATGGAAAGCATAATTGACAAGAGGATTAGCAGAAAGACCAGGATAAAAGAGTATTTTGAATACTTGGTCAAGTGGAAAGGAGATCTGGTTGAAGATGCCAGCTGGGAGAATGAAGAAACAATTCAAAATCATGGAAAGACTGTGCAAGAGCTCATGAACAAGAGTTCATGAAAATTTTCAAGCGAGGGAGTATGATGCAGGAGAATTGTATAAATCCCAAGTGTGTGCCTAAAACCAAGGAGACAGTTGGACGTTCAGATGCAATTAAATACGTTTTTGTGAAAATGTTGTGAATTTTTCAAAATCTGAAACATTAATGTATTGGATGGGAGGAAAGGGCGGTTTCATTTATATATGAAGATCCAAACTAATTTTGGAGCATATGTTCCTATCCACCGGATGTAATAGGAATTTATGTGTGTTTAATCCAATTAGGTAGATTTAAATGATAGATTAGACAGTTGTAGAAGGGTAGGAGGGAAAACAGGTCATAGACACCATCACCTTGTATTATTGTGTGATTATTTAGAATTCGTAAGCTGTAGAGTTGAACAGAGGAGAAAAAAGAATTTTATGCATTTTTAGTTGTTATTTGCCATATACGGGAGCACTGGAATTAATAGAATAAATCTTTGATTCCAATCTGTGTGTTTGTTATGGTTGTTGGAACCAAATGTTAAATGGTATGTTGTAGGTTTGTTTGCACTGTCTGTATGCATTTTTCTTGAATGCTATGTGTGTGTGTATGCTCTAGAATTCTATGTTGAATGTTTGAATTCTGGATAAGGGGAGAATGAGTTTCCATTGTTTCTCTTTTTAAGAACTCCTGCAAATAGTGAATTGGAGGGTCTGAAAGGAGTGCGCCGACCAGGCTCTGTGTTTCATCTCAGAACTCTCGGAGGAGATTCAAATTGTGTCTTCATAGGCAAGAGTTCTAGTAGAGCACAGATCCATGCAAGGTGTGCGTAGGTTGGGATAAGGGAACACATGTCTTCAAAATCACACAGGAGTTGAAGAATTCTCTGTTGCAAAGAGTGCATAGAGATGAAGACCAAAATAACCTAAGTTTATTTGAAAATTTTCCACAAGGAGTGTGTGTAGGGACCCTTTTGGAAGCCTAGAGTTTGTAAGAGAAATCTCAGAAGGGATAGAACCTTCGAAGTGTTCAACTAAAGATGGAGGTTGAAATCGTCTCATGGAATTCAAGTTCAGGAGGAAGGATGCCAAGTCATTTGGAAGAAGTCCAAGAGAAATTGAAACGAACGGTGGAATTTCTTCAGGAGGAAGTGTCGAAGTTCTGGGCACCGTTGGATATGATAGACCGATAGAGGGATTAATACTGAGAGTCTTTCAATGCCCATAAGATCAAGAGGAGTAGTGACCATTAGATCCAGATCAACGAGGACCGTTGATCTCGTATGTGAATTCGCCATATTGGGGACCGGGAAAGGAGTAGTTCAAGGTTGGAATCAAGAATTTTGAATTCTCGGGTTTGAAATCCTAATAACAAAAAATGTCATTGGATCGAGGGAGGCACAAAACCGTCAATCTCATCAAAGACACGATTTCAGAGTCAGGGATCCATAGAGGAAGAGGAACGGTTGTTCACTGTTCTGTCAAGTTTTGAAATCCAAAGACTCATGTGAACTTGTGACAAGGACCCACTCTACAAGCAGAGTAAACAAAGGTGACAGGTGGCTTGTGCTCGTCGCTTTGGGTGGAGTCAACCTTCGTTGACATTTCTCATTTCGTGAATTTGTAAGGGAAGAGCACGAGAGGTTGGCACTCCAACTGCCCAACTCATGAGTTGCGAAAGGTGCTTGCATTAAGGCTTGGCTGTGGTCATATTGGAAAGGGGATGAAGAAGGGGCTTACACCTTAAGCCCATTTTCAATTTCATGTTTCAACTATGGCCAAGAGCTGTGGCATTGCATTTGAAGTCCCCAACTCGCGAGACCCGAAATCCTTTGCGGGTTTACACAAGGAGTTCAGTTAACCCTTGTCTTGGTTTAGAAAAGATCCTATGCAAATCTCGGCCTGAGGGCAGGAGGTCTACACTAGGTCCCCAGCTAACTGTGGTGCCCTCATTGAATTGTGTTGCAACTGTGACGACCAAGGTCAGAACTTCCTCCCTACAGAATTTTCTTAGCAGCTTGTAGGCTAAGATTTTTGCGGCCATTTGTGTTGCGGCATCATTGATCCTCTTGATGATGATTCCTCGCATCCCCTTGTCAGTGTCTTATTTATTTTTCATCTCTTCTGCAAGTGATTTCTTCTTTGTCTTCTCGTCGATAAATTGTGTGGGATCCATGCCTCGGGATGGTAGCCCTGTAATGTGTGAAATGAGATCCACGTCTATCGAGATGAGCTTATCCAACCATATATCCCCGCCATGTGTGACTGACATCAGTTTTTTTATGCAACTGTTTGTGTATTTTCCTATGCCAAAGTGTGGTATATCTAAACACCTAAAATCCTCATTTTTTCCAATCCTGTTTCCCACTGGAGTGGTTCATCAATTGATTCCCCAACTGTGTTCATGCCCACGATATGTAAGTATACTTTATTCGCGAACTCCAAAAACTTATGTGTCTTCATTACATCATGGTATGAGTATTTTATCTTCTCAACATGATCCAACAAGTCTAATTTCACCCATACCCCATCTAGTATACGTGGAAAAATAAGAGCTACAACGGGTTTCTTATGCGGTGACCTAGGTACCTATTGCTTGTCTTTTTTTGGTAGTGGCTAGCTCGAGGTTTCAACCACCATCATTTGTACTTCGGAAAAACATTCTGGCTAGCCCATGCCATCTTCCATTGTTCCTTCCTGTGGGTGGTCTGACACGGTTGTTTGAGACTTGTCTGGCTCAACCGTTGCTTCTTGATTCATCGTTGTCCCATTGACTATTAGAGTAGCTTCAAGTTTCTATGGTTGCACCTCCTTCAGGGTTCTTGTGCCTCAATTATGTTTCTCCTGTCCTTTTGTCTCCATATCCACATTTGTGCCTTTAGGTATTGGATTTTGGGTTTCTTCTACCACATGTATGGGGTTCAGTGGTGTTTTATCTAGTGATGGGATTTTGTCGACATTAACTACCTCCGACAACTCATGTTCTCCTTCTTGTCATTGTTCCTGTGACCTGGCTCTAATTCTGGAGTGTCAGGCAATCTAGGTCGCCTCTTCTTGTTTTGGTGGTTCCATAATGGGGAATTTCAATTTCTCACTATACTTCGTAGCTTCTTCACCCTCTGTGAACTTTAATCTATGCTTTGTATGCACTCTCACTCTCTATATCTTCTCAAGTCTCGCAATAAACTATTTACTCTCACGTCCGTGATTTGTATGGGAATCGCATGAAACTTGTTGAAGACTCTACCTTTATTATGAATTCAATGAACCTCCAATTCCTTCGTACTTTCCATTACTCTCCCTCATCATCTCTAGTTGGTGCGATTAATGCAGTATCTCATCAGTCCTTTCTGGCATTCAATTATGTGTAACTCCTTCATTTCGTACTGCTTTTGTCATCTTTCCTTTTCCCGCTTGTTTCCATTTTTGAACTGACCATTGGCCTTGTCCTTGCCGAGTTTGTGTTCTTGAGTGTGTGTGTTCCTTCTCCTTTCAGCACACTATACCTCTATTGGTATCGTTTGATATCTTGTTTTTATTTTGTTTTTTTACTACGCGATGAATTTTCAAGTTGTGGGTGGTCGACTATCCTTTTACAGCTTTAGTTTGCTCCCATTGATCGTCCATTTGAGTTATGCACCTGCTAAGTCTCTCAACTATACATATCCCCCATCTGTGACATTCTTTACTTTGTATGGTCCTAACCAGTTCATTCTAAGTTTTCCTGGGTGCTGGATGGATTTTTTGTCACACATCAAGACTTAATCTCCTTCCTTGAAAGTTTTCTTCTTGATGTGTTTGTCATGCCAATCTTTGTCCCTTTCTTTCTGAACTTGTTGGTGGAACCCTACTAAGATCCAGTCTTCCTCCATGGTCATTAGTTGATTTAGTCTCTCCTGTATTGTTCCTAGTTCTGACATTTGTGTAATTGTTGCTACGCACATATTAGGTACAAGAAATTTTAATGGCACCACTACTTCTTGGTTGTATACCAGTTTAAATGGAGTGTGCCCTGTCAACTTCTTGCACATAGTCCTATGGGCCCATAATAATTCTATTACTTTGAGGTTCCAATCATCCCTCTTGACATTACACATCTTTGTAAGTGCATTCTCAAGGATTTTGTTAATGCTTCTACTGTGTCATTTTTCTGTGGGTGATATGGTGTGCTCTTATGGTGATAGACTTCAAACTCTTCAAACTATTTAGTCATGGTGTTGATAGTGATGTTAAAGAAGTGAGTTCCTTGTTCACTCATCAAAACTCTTGGGCATCCAAATCTAGTGATTACTTGTTCAAATAAAAAGTTTTTTGCTCTTTCTGTGATGAAATCCTTCACTGGTGCTACTTCCGCCCATCTTGTTAGGTACTCCATCATGGTGATGATGTAGCTTTCTCTTGTTTTTTTTGTTGGTGGGTTGATTGTTCCCACAAAGCCTATTTCCCATTTATCAAATGCCTTCAATGTTACATGTGGTCATAGTGGCAACTTGTCCCTTCTATTGGGTTTACCAACCCTTTGAAAAATGTCACATCTTTAACAGTACTCCTACGAATCTCTATGAATGGTCAGCCACCATAGTCCTATGCACAATACCTTCTATGCAGTAGATTTTCCTGCGAATGTCCTCCTGCTATTCCCTCATGATCTTCTGTTAAAAGTATTGGTATTTCATGTTCTAATGCATATCTTTGAAATATGCTATCTGCGCCCATTTTGTATAAGCGTCCTGCAATCAATTGAAAGTTTGTAGCCTTGACTACCAGGTTTTTCTTCGGTGCGGTGTTATATTCCTGTGGCGTAGTACCTATGATTAACTACTGAATGATATCTGCAAAGTATTCATCAGTGATCTGTATTGAAAATAATTGTGCATCCGTGAATTTGTCTTCTAAATTCATATGTTCTTCTCCATTTGTGACCCTTGACAGTTGGTCAGGTCCTGCATTCAATTTTCCTGGCTTGACTAATACTTCGAAGTCAAATTCTTGAAACAATAGTAACCAATGACAGATTCTCCCCCCCAACACTAGCTTGTTGACTAGGTATTTGAAGGTTAAGTGATCTGTGAACATCTTAAAATGTCTTCCCAATAATTAATGTCTGAACTTCTGTAGTGCGTAGACCATAGCTAAGATTGTCTCTGTAGTGTTATAGTTATTCTCTGATTCTGATAACTTTCTACTTGCAAATACTATAGGGCGATCCAAATATCTCGCTACTGGATCTGCCAAGATACCTCCAAGTTCTATGGTCGATGCATATACATGGACTTGGAATGTATTCTCCCATTCTGGAAATACTAGTATTGGTGCGGTGACCATATTTTCTTTCAGTGTATCCAGACCATGTTGACAATCGTCGTTCCACTGAAACTTTGTGTATTTTCTTAACATTTTTTCCATTGGTCTGGTAATCTGCGTGTATCCTTTGATGAAATTTCTATAGTACCCTATGTGTCCCAATGTCTCTCTTAGCTGATAGACTRTTTTTGGTGGTGGCAAGTTAACAATTACTGCGATCTTTGCAGGATCTACTAGTAAACCCTGTTTGCATACTATATGGCCCAATAGTATCCCAAACGGTGTTCTAAATATACGTTAAATTATGTTTAGTGATATATGAAACTTCCTACATCTTTCTAACATCAGTTGTAAGACCTCTACATGTTCTTTTAACAAACTATAGAATGTTCAATCATCCAAGTATACCTCTATAAACTAGTGGATGAATTCCTTAAGTGCAACGATGACTACTCTGGAAAATATTGTTGGTTCATTCTTCAATCCAAATGAGATGACTTTGTACTCGTAGGATCCCCATTATGTCTCAAACGTGGTCTTGTATCTATCTCCCTATGTTATCTTGATCTAGTAGTAGCCTGAGAATCCATCAGTGAATGAGTAAGCTTCGCGTCCTCCTACGTTATCAAACACTTAATCCATGAAAGGTGTAGGGAAAAGGTCATGTAGGCATGCATAGTTTAACTTCCTCAATTCAACGCATATCTGTATCCCTCCTTGTTTTTTGTCCTAAACTACCATCGGGCTTATACATTCTGATTCTTCAACCAACTCTTTGACTTCAGCTTCGAGCATCCTGTCGATCTCAGTTTTGACATTCTATTTATATATCAGGTTCAATATGTATGGTAGTTTTCTGATCGGTCTCACATCAACTTTGAATGGTATATTCATTTCCCCTAGCTCTCTTGTTATACCCTTCATCTCTATAAATTTTGTGGGGAATAGGTCATTATATGCATGCAGTAACTCTGTTATGCTTTCTACTATTTTCTCATCCCAATAATCTCCAATGCTGACCATTTTGGGATTCTCAATTGCCCCAGTAATGACTTTTTTCACCTTGGTCGGTGCAACAATGACGTCTAATTCTATAGGTGGACTCTCCACTTATCTTTCTCCTTCTATTACACATTGTTTTCGTCACCCTCATGATCGTTAATAATGTAAACCTATTTGTTTCCTTCAGAGGGGTTAGTGGCCTGAATTCCTAAAGAAAGGAGGGACAATAACTTTTCCTGAGAGATGACGTTGTGTTTTCCTCTATGAAAACCCTATTTTGGAGGATTTTTGTGGGCTGCACCATAGCTAGGGTGCGTAAATTCCTGATTTTCGGAGGATGCACTATAGCTAGGGCATGGAATTTCCACAGGATGCACTATAGCGAGGTCACGACGGCCTTCGTACGTCGGAAAAATAAGCATTTTGTTAAGCCCTAATATGGGCTCATTACCCCTTAATTGGGGAATATTATATTAGTAATGTTATTTTATTTATGTCGGCTTTAGGCCATTAGTTGTAATTATACCTCCTAGTCTCCTATATATACCAAGGAGACATTTTCATTTTCAATCATCTTGTACTTGAACATTTAAGTGGGGTAAAAGGAGGTTTCCCCCTCAAAGAGGCTTATTATTTGAAATTATCTCTTTTTCAAGGCATTGAGTACTTTTCCTGAGGTTTTTCTATGATATATTGATGTTTGGTTCTTAACATATGGTATCCGAGCTGAAGGTCTTGGGGTTTCGTTGCTACATCTGAGACACCATGGCATTTTTTCTATAACTTTATTTCTACAAAGTTTCAGAAGGAACGGCTTGAAGGATATTTAGCGGACGAATCAAGGTACGTTGGGTTCAAAATTTAGCTCCTGGGGCCTTATACTTTCGGATACACAACCTATACAATATAGGGTTCTAGAATCATCCTGAAATGAGTAATTGCGGAATTTTCACTATAAAAACTTTTCTGTAATGTTTCAGACCCTGAAATCTGTATGAAATTTACAAAAATCAGTAAATCAGTAAAGAAGGTGTTCCAGATAAAACAATCATAACGTCTTGCTAGAGTATTCAAATTGAGTGGGATTAGTTTCATTGGATCGTGGACATTCTGTAGTATTTTGGGTGTGATTTTCAAAATTTTATATCAATTATTTTGTGCAGAGCATGCTATACAAGTGAGATCTCCTGGAAAGGACAAAAATCGGCAAGTTGTGAGAAAGTTACCGTAAATTACACTTGGCACATCCAATTTTTATCAGACCTGTGGCATTGCAGAAAAGAAATATCAGAGAACTACCTAAAATAAATTTTCATACCCAAAAGGGCCAAAAATTGGGAGATAGAATAGAATAAATATTGTCTAGCAGAACCGCCTCAAAATCAAGATTCAAAAGTGATACTTGGCCAACATGCCACCAAAAAAGGGACCTTCTACACCAAATAAGCCTGCAGAAAATCCTAATTGGACTCTTGATGAAGGTGAAGAAATTCTTAGGGACATAAATGAGCTAAAAAATAATATGGAGTCAATGGAAGATAAGTTGGATACTAAGATGGATTCAATGGAAGCTAAGTTGATGGAAGTATTGAAAAATTTCGTAACAGAGAAGACA
>SNQJ01S0231707.1:0-11614 GCA_010110895.2 Picea sitchensis
AGATATCTTCAAATAAAAAATCTAGAACCGCTTCTTCAGTAGCTCTATGGAGTGCTTTAGCCTCCACCCATTTGGTCATATAATCTGTGCAGACCACTATATAAACTTTTTGATTGGATGGAGGGTTAATGGGTCCTACAAAGACTAAGGCCCATCTTTCAAATGGTTAGAGTACTACCTGGGGATTTAATGGAATTTCATCTCTATGATTAGGTTGACCCATTCTTTGACAGTTATCACAGGACCGAACATATTTCTTTGCATCTTTAAAAAGTGAGGGCCAATAATAACCCATCCTGACAATTTTATGTATTGTTCTCTTATTAGCAAAATGCCATCCATAAGGGCCATTATGACAAGATTTTAGTAAATTATAAACCTCATCTTCTCTAATGCATCTTCGGATTTCTTGATCAAGTCCTGTGTTGAAAAGACACCCAATTATCCAGCTATACCGAGTACTTTGTTGAATGATTCTTCTTTTCTCTCGGTGGGAGAGGTGTGGTGGTAACTTCCCTGCAACCAAGTAGGTAGCAATGTATGCATACCATGTTGAGTGAGAAGATACTGCAAATAGATATTCATCAGGAAAGGAATCATCTACTGGAGTATTATCATCAGGTGTTAACCGAGAAAGGAAATCAGCAACTACATTTTCTTTTCCTGGTCTATCTACAATTGTAAGATCAAATTCTTGTAATAATAGTAACCATCTGGTGACTCAAGAATTTGTGACAGGTTTGTTCATTAAATATTTTATAGTTGAGTGATCAGTATGGAAAAAAGTAGAATATCCAGTGATGTAATGTTGAAATTTATTAATAGCATAGATAACTGCTAAAAATTCATTTTCGGTAACTGTATAGTTAAGTTCAACAGGAGTCATATTCTTGCTAATAAAGTAAATAGCATACGGGAGATAATTTTCTTCTTGTCCCAAGATAGCTCCTATTGTAGTATCTGAAGCATCAGAGGATATATGAAATGGAAGTGTCCAATCAGGTCCTCTTAGAATAGGAGTTGTAGATAACTGATGTTTGAGCGTATCAAATGCTTCCTAGCAAAGATTAGTCCACTTGAATTCAGCATTTTTCATAAGTAACACAAACAGAGGAGAAGCTATTTTGGAAAAAAAATTGATAAATCTTCTATAGTATCTATCATGTCCTAAGAAACTTCTCACATCTATTTGGGTTTTGGGAATAGGAAGGTATTTAATGACTTGTATCTTGGATGGATCTCCCTGAATTCCTTGAGATGAAATAAAATGTCCAAGTACTACTCCTTCACTCATCATCATATGAAAATTTTCTGTGCTTAAGAAGAGGTGCACTTGTATACATCATTTAAGTACTTTCTCAAGGTTTTGTAGTGCTTCCTCAAAAGAGACACCATAAGGGGTAAAATCATCCATAAAAATTTCCATAGAGTCATTAATCATATCATTAAAGATTCCTATAACTGCTCTTTGAAAGGTTGTTGGTGCATTACATAGTCCAAATGGGAGGACTCTATAATCAAAAAACTTGGTCTTGGGGTGCAATTTTGATCTAGTTATACCCACTGAAACCATCTAAGAAAGAGAAGAATTTATTCCCTGGCAAACTATCTAACACCTGGTCAATGAATGGTAACGGAAAGTGATCTTTTTTAGTGGCTTTATTTAAGGCTCTATAATCTACACACACACTCCATTTCCCGTTTCTCTTAGAAACTATTACCAACGGGGAAACCCATTCACTATCCGATATAGGATATATAAACCCTGCATTAACCAATTTTTGAAGTTCCTCCTTAAGAATTTCTCTTAAATTAGGGTTCATTCATCGTTGAGATTGGAAAATCGATCGACAATCTTCCTTGATATAGATATGATGAATACATAATTCAGGAGAGATTCTCTTCATATCTGTATAGTCCCATGCGAATTCTTCCTTATGTTCAAGAAGTAACTTCATTAATTGTTGTGTTTCAGCAACTGTCAGGTTGGGGTTTATGTTCAGTGTTTTTCCAGGTTCAATTTCTACTGGTATACTTTTACAAGAGATGGTGGCTGATGTTTGAGGTGGGTCTTCAGAGTTAAGGTTTTCCTGGGTATCTGACTCCAAAAGTGAAGCTAATTGATTATGTGTTTCTGGAGTCACAGAGGAGGGTTCACAAATAAAATTATTAATTACTTAATCCTCAGTGGCATATTTAAGGCTTAAGGCTTGTCCGATAGTCAAGATAGGTTGAGTAGTTTGATCATCAAAATCCACCCATAAGGAATTGTCATTATTAATCAAGGGTGTAGCGTGAGGGTAGAGGGTAAGTTGTTTAGTCTCATATCCATTGGAAATTGTCATTGAACCAAATCTATTGTTGATAAAGGCATCTGTTGTGTCTAGCAAAGGTCTGCCAAAAATTAACCCCCCAACTTTGTTTTAGGTTGTAATACCACAAAGTCAGCTGCATAATTCCAGGACTCAACTAAGATGATTAGGTCTTCAATGACTCCTTCCAGTTTGATTGTAGAATGGTCAGCTAATTATAGAATGGTTGGGGTATCTCTGATTTCATTCTTCAGTTGTAACTGTTGTGAAGTTTCAAGAGTCATAATATTGATAGCAGTTCCTAAGTCTACCAGAACTCGAGGAATTATTGTTTTTCCAATTTTCACTATGACGGTAGGATGGTCGGGAACCGTATTTAACTGGAGGAGATTTACCCAACATTAGTGTGGACAAATCACCCATGACATGAACTGTGAGGGGATATTTTATTTTCCTACCGGGTTTCTTAACACAAATGTCTCGCATAGTTCTGGCATAAATTGGTACATCTCTTAATGCTTGTAATAGTGGAATTTTGACATAGAGATTTTGTAATTCCCCTAGAAGATTGAAAGCAAGTGGCTCAGGCGTTTTAGTCAAAGCTAAACATTCAGAGAATGGTGGTTTTGTTGTTTTAGAATTAGTGTTGAGGGACGATTGTACCTCTTCAGGTACATCATGCTTTTTTATTTCTTCTTTATCGGAATTAGAAGAGGTAACATCATCAATGATAGGTTCTACTATTTTTCCAGATCATAAATGAATATCATTGCATTGTGTAGGGAAAAGAGAAAGTATAGGCTGGTTTTGAATATCAATGCACTGCACAGCCTTATTATTGGGGTTAAGGTTAGGTTGTACAGGTAGTTGGGGCCTCATCATTTGATTGTTCGGTGGAGTACCTGATGGTAAAGAGAGTGGTTGTTGAACTTGTGATTGAAATTGAGGAAATTGATTTGGGAACGAGGGTTATTGACCTCTCCAATTTGGATTCCATTGGTTAAAGTAATGTTGTTCTTGTGAAGGCCAAGGTGTACATATTATTGGGTATACAAAGGGAGATTTTTTTTGTTGCATGGGTGGGTAATTCATTTGATTGAAGAGAGGGTAATTTTCTTGACTAAAAGAAGGATAATTATTCCAACGATTAGAAGATGTAAATGGCATATTAGGATTCATACCTTGTACCTGTGGTTTCCATTGCCTTCTCTATGTCAACAAATAGACAGCTTCAGCTTCTTCATCGGTTGGTTGTAATGCTTCTTTGATTCCTGGTAAAGAAGGGCATTATTGAGTTTCATGATCCTTATCACAAATGGTGCAAATTGGTTTTTTGTCCAATGGGAATTCCCTTCATGGATTCTTATCTTTGCATTTGGAACAAAAGATGGACAGAGTTGCTTCTGCTTCGGCTTGTTTCCTTTGAATCTACAAGGGTCAATTTGTGAAGCAAAAGAGCTTAACATTTCAGTTTTAAATTCCTCAAGTAGATTACCTATTTTGGCTCTTGTTGCTCCTCCATTGGCTGATTTTTGAACTCTTGAAAGTGTGGTATCCCTATTGTTTGATCTATTCCTTCCAGCTCCTCTTGAACATCTTTTACAGAGGTTAACAATTTCATCATATGATTCTTTAGATATGTCCCCTTTTCCCATCATATTCAGCATATCTAGACAGTCATCCCTTACTCCTTTTAATAATATTGTTTTAAGAATATCCTTACTTACATCGGGGTGACTAGATCGTTGTAGATTATGTTGTAGCCTTTCCACAAAGTCCTCTAGATTTGCATCCTCTTTCTATATCATCTTTAATAATTCCTCTTTTTTTTCTCTTGTTCAGCAATAGTCTTGATATTTGTGCAGAAATTTATGTTTCATCTGATCCCATCTTGTGGTTACATGACCTCCAAGACTCATGAACCATCTTAATGCATTTCCCTTTAATGTTGTTGGGAATAGCTTTATTTTTTTATCATTGGAAATGTAATCATAACTTCTTCATAATATGTCAAACTCGAAAAAGAATTCATCGGGATCTTCAGAAGATAAACCATGAAAGTTAGGTAAAGATGAAATTGGGATATTCTTCATGGGAGCTACTCCTCTAGGGAGATCACCAATAGGAAATCCTAAGGTAGAAAAATATTTTTCATTGTTTATCTATGCTTCAAGACCTACATGTTCTTCATGGTGCAGTTCTTCATTATATCTGTCCATGGTTTCTTCTGTTTGCTCCCCTACTGCACTTGCTCGATCCTCAATGTCGTATGTTGGTTTGTCAACTGTCTCTGTTTCAAAGTTCTCTTGAAAGGAAGGTTGAGGCTTTGGTTTTCGAGAGCTTGGTCATTGAGGAACAATAGATTCTGATTTTGATATAATCTGGTCGATGAAGGTCTTTCTTCCTCCTCTTCCTCTGCCCCTGCCACATATAGGGTTAGTTTCCTTGGGGGCTTCACGTCCTCTCATGCAATCTGTACATCTGAAAGAAAAATGTAAATGATTTTGAAATCTATAATTGCCTTCCCTGGCAACGGCGCCAAAATGTTGGTCACTATAATTTCTTATTAATTAAACAATCAAGTGTTACATAAATTGTCAACCCAGGGAATCTGTTTATTTCAAAGTTAATCACACACTGTATATGCTCAATCTCGAAAGCAATCTAGAATTGTAGTAAAAGTACACTAATCAAACCTTGCTTTGAACAGACTGAAGTTCTACTTTGAATTATAGTAAAAGCAATCTATATGTTGCAGAGTTTTAAGATTCAAAAGGAAATAACTATCAGAAGAATCCTGGATTACATTAAGAAATAGCAACCTAGGAAAAAGGAACTTTTCAGCACACTGCAAAGAATACTAACTATTATGTAACAGAGAACGGGACCCTATTCCCCAAAGCAGGAATCTTCAGCACCTGTCTCTAACTATCACACTTTCATAAAATCATCAAACAAAATCACCAATCAGAATGATTAACAATTATCGAAGACTAACTATTCTATAACAGAGAACAGGACCCTATTCCCCAAGCAGGAATCTTCAGCAACTGTCTCTGATTATCACACTTTCATAAACTCGGAATTACCAATCAAAATGATTAACAATTACCTAGGAATGAATTGTATGAAAACAATATAACAATCAATGGAAACAGAGTTTCAGCAAAACAGAGTTTTAACAAGGTATGAATAAAAAAAATACTAACATACTACAGAAACTAATGGGTGAATCTTGTGAAGAAGGTGGGCCCTTTCCTTCTCACAAGATTCCCCATAAATGAAAGAAACTAAAAAGAAATGCTCAGAATGATTTTTTATTTATCTGTCAAATGTGTCAAGTTACAATATCCAGTGTGAACACGCTCCTTCTCTGTGATTCGTTTCTTGCTAAGACTTTCGTAATCCCCTTCTAATGTTGATTTATCTACTATTTAAAGAGGAGAATCCTCTTAATACAATTGATCATAATATTACATGTGTACATACAAATCCTATTCTTAGTCTGATCTAATCTTCTATGCTGGAATAGGATATTCTGATCTCCCATAGAAAAATGTTGTTACAGTAGTTGGAATGGTGTTGGCTTGAGGTACAGTTGTTACGACCGATGTAACATCTTGTTTATTTATCTTGTCTTGTTACTGTTGTTTGTAGAAAATATTTTTAGCATCGCAAATCATGGACTGTTGCAGCAACGGGATTTGCATCCTCTTTGATTTTTTCTGCAACGTGGTCTCAAGCAGTAGTGATGTTTGGTGTTGGCTTAAGGTACGGCTGTTGCGGCCAGTGTAACAGCTCCTTCTTGTTACTGTTGTATGTGAAATGTTGTTTCAGCATCGCAAATCACGGACTGTTTCAGCAACGGGATTTGCGTACTGTTGATTGTTTCAGCAACGTGGTCTTCAAGCAGCAACAGTATGTTAACTACAGTTCCAACTATTTCAGCAACTACATATTTCTGATTAATGGCTAAGTGTGAGTAATGTAAAATTACATGTAAAACAAATTAAACATATAGCAAAGAGAAGAAACGTTATATACCTTTGGAAAAATAGGTTAAGGTGATAATGTAAGCTTAAATGTGAGTGGCAAAAGGATGTAATGATAGCAAAGAGTATCAACAAAAAGGTACATTATAGGGTCCTAACATCCCCCCCAACTAAAAAGGTTGCATGTCCTCAGGCAACTTCAATCTGAATCAGAATCTGGATACCGAATCTGGGCGTGCAAATTACTTAAGCAGTAGTTGTGGAAAGTGTTTTTTGTTGGAGCTCTGAATACTTGAACATGTTGTAGCCTTTTCCAAGCTGTTGTTTCAACCTTTTTGGGCAACTTATGATGAACTTGATACTTCTCTGCTGGCATCCAAAAAATGGGAAAATGTAACTGATAACCTATCCAATTTTCAGCACATTGTTGGACACATTTGATGTAACTCGGTACCCAGGAGATTGTTATCTCAAGATTGGTAGGACTAAAGGGATTGTGCTCCTACATTTTCTCAGAAGATTGTTGCTAAAACATGTTATTTGCTTCTAGGGCAGCAGTCTATGTGGATTTAATAAACTGTTGGCAATCCTGAAGTACCATTGCCTATAGTTGCCTTATGTATTGAGTCATCCCTGGTTTCTTCAAAAAATTGTAATATTCTACAACAAAGGTGGCCACATTCTGTGGTTCTGGCCATATCCAGAGGAGACGGTTATCTTCATTATGCTTAGCAGCTAGAAAATCATTATGACACGTGATTTGGTTAGTAAGGAAGGAGACTAGTGCCTGAATCTGGATATCACCAACAAGAGGGTTGAGATTAAGTTGTTTGTTCTCAGGAATAGCTTCCTTATGAAGATATACCTCACATAATAGATGTTGATCAGTAGTAGAGGCTTCTGCAAAGGTTTAAGCAAAATCTTATGGTTTTAGCACTGCATAGGGTCTTCCTTCTTTGATTGATTTAATCTGAAAAAATGTAAGTCGTTCTATAAGGAAAAGAGAGTAATTTGATGATGGTTTCCTAGCAGCCAACAATTTTTGTACCATATCAAACATCAGGAGCAATTTTCCTTTTAACTCTTCATTCTGCTTCTTATGGGCACGAGATTCTTGGTGTGTTTGCTCCAAAGATTCCCAGTTTGAATAGATGTGGTTCAGCCAAAGTAGTCTGTGCTCCTGCAGACTTTTGTCCTGTATAATAGCAGACTCCTTTTTCCATTTTTCCATTATTGCCTGCTCATTCCATGGTTGAGTTTGTGTTTCAGCATCGCAAGTGGTAGGTTGAGGTAGGGTCTGAGTGCCTTGTTCTGCAAGAGTAGGGGTATTGATCTTGCTAGGAGGGGCAGATTCATCAATAGGTAGAGTTTGTGTTTCAGTGTCGTCAGTGGTAGGCTGCGGTATATTCTGAATGGATTGTTCCACAAAAGTAGGGGTAGATTCATCAATAGGCAGAGTTTGAACAACTTTACTAATAAAAATTGGGGCTTCAGATGTAGCAGTTGTTGTAGACCAGGGTTCATTTTTATGAATTTTGGAAGGTCCTATTGGTTCTTGTGTAACAGTAGGGTGTTCTTCTTCTTTAACTGTAAAAGTCGTAGGTGCAGGGGAAGCTCCAGGCATTGGAATTTGAACCACTTTGTAGCCTGCTTGATAATAAATATCCCATCATTGGCTGCACATATACTATCTATACTGATCATCTTTTGTGTTTTTCTCTATCATGGCTGCTACATGAGCTAAGGTATACAAATTAAGTTCCCTGTCATAAGATTCCTTTGCCATTACCAGCTCTTGTTTGTAAGCTTCCAGTTCTTATCTTAGAAACTCACTCTCTTGTAAGAGAAAAGCCATTGTTGGTTCTGGTTGTTGATCTGTCATCGGTGTATCAAGAGGAGTGACAGGTTTTTGTGTAGTGGTCACAACCTTGGTAGATGGTTCTTGTGGAGCAGCTACAAAATCAACAGCTGAGTCTTGTGTTTCATCCACTTGATGTAAGGAAAATAGTGTTGCCACACCCTGGGCATGTGATTCTTGAATTTCAGGAATAAATTCAGCAGTTGGTTCTTTTGTTTCAGTTGTAGCTGGTTCTTGTGTAACAGTTATAGCTGGTTCTTTTTTTTAAACTATTGAATGAGTAGCTGGTTCTTGTGTAACAGCTACTGTTGCAGCATCCTGGGCATCTGGTTCTTGTATTTAAGGAATGAAGTCAACAGCTGGTTCTTGTGTTTTAGTTGTAGATGGTTCTTGTGTTTCAGCTGTAGTTGGTTCTTGTGTAACAGCTATAGCTGGTTCTTGTGTTTCAACTACTGAATGAGTAGTTGGTTCTTGTGTTTCAGCTACTTGATGTAAAGAAAATGATGTCGCGGCATCTTGGGATTTTTATTCTTGTGTTTCAGTGCCCGTGGGTTGAACATGTAAAAATTATGGGGTTTGGGAGGGTAGAGGTGTATGGGTTTTTTAAAAAATGGGTTGGTTGTTTAGGGAAGTGGCATTAGTGGTTGCTCTTGTTGAAGCCCTCATTCATTTTTTTGGTAAAAAGGAAGGAAACGTAGGAATTTGCTTCTTTCTTTTGCGTGTGGGTTTTTCCTCAGTTATGGGGCAATTAGGGTTATTAGGTTTTTCTGCTTCAGAATCATCGCTAAGGATATGAACAATAGGAGTAGATGATTTTGGTAAGTTGTGGGGTGGACTTGGTATGGTAGGAGGGTTAATTGGATAAATTGGATCTATAGGCAGATTAATAGGTATTTCCGGAGGGTCGGGAAGGTTTTGTGGTTGATATTCATGAGGATTTTCAGGATGTTCAACAACTTCCTGAGGGTTTATGGGTGGATTGTTTAGGGGAGGGTTTTGTTGGGAAAAACCCTTTTGGATGAGTAGTTGAACGAGGCGGTGATGGGTGAGGGAAAGGATGGGATTTTTTGCCTCTTTACAATAATGCGACATGTTTCTAAGACATCCGAGCAGATAGTAAGGAATATTGACCAGTCTAGAATGTCGTAAATGAGATAACAAGACAAAATTGTACTAGTAAACTACTTGGTATCGGCCTTCAAAGGTGAGATAGTACTTGACAAACTCTGTAACTTTCGGCCAAGGAGGCGACAACGAGCTAAGTCGAACACCCCGGCCTTTAGGCTCAACTTGTTCTCCTCGCAAGAGAAAATCCTGTTGGGCATTAAGGATAATGTGTTTGCGGCTAAACCAGTGAATGCCAGTGATAGGAAAACCCGAGACCTGTGCGATATCATCATCTGTGAATGGAATTCGAACCCCTTGAACAATAGAATGGTATTGTTGAATATTCTGAGAAAATTGAAGAACCTGTTGTTGATCAAATACCTGGAGCCTCTGAAAATAACCCAGCCAGCCTGCCTGCTGAAAGATTTGGTAGACTTCTGGATACAGTTCTAGCAGAGTTTTCATGGCAGGTTTGTATCGTATAAGAGGGCTTCCCATAGCTAACAGCTCAGTAGAATGCAGAGTCAGAGAGTCAAGTAACCGCTTCCGAACAGAGTAAGTTTTACGGATGAAGGTATGCAAATGGTGGTGAAAACATATGAAATTATGGGTTTAAAGGAGCGACGGTAGTCGATTCGTGTGAAATGATGGCATAAGATTTCGATATTCCCCCCCCCCCAACTACGGCTAAAATAGTGACTTTAAGTGAATGATAGTAATGAATCGAGATCTTCTCATTAGCCATAGTTCAATTGTATTTACATATAATGTTTACATACCTCATCTTTACCTTTGATTTGTACTTCGAAAAATATAGTGTCTGTCCATGATAGATCTGCAGTAACCATGGTAGAGACTTTGGATTTAGAGAAATTGTATCAAGGGTTTGTTTAATCATGAGAGAAGGTTGTGAAAGGACATAATGTAGTATGAAAATAGAAGAAGTGAGAGAGAAAGAGATGAAGCAGATGTTTTTATTGACAGGAAATGCTAAAAAAGTGGTGTTTCAGCAACAGGAAAAGAATGGAAAAATGTTTGTTGAAGAATGATGTTTTAACAATGGAAAATACGGCTGAAGAAATGGTGTTTCAACAGCGGGGAAAAAATGGGGAAAAATGTTGTTGATCAGTGGTGTTTCAGCAATGGGGAAAATGAGGAAAAAGTTGTTGAACAGAGGTGTTTCAGCAATGGGAAAAAGGGCGGAATGTTGTTGAACAGTGGTTTTTCAGCAATGGGAAAAATGGGAAAAAGTTGTTGAACAGTGGTGTTTCAGCAATAGGAAAAAAGGAAAAAATGAGGAAAATGTTGTTGAAGAGTGGTGTTTGAGCAATGGGAAAAATGAGGAAAGTGTTGTTGATCAGTGGTGTTTCAGCAATGGGGAAAATGAGGAAAAAGTTGATGATCAATGATGTTTCAGCAATGGGGAAAATGAGGAAAAGGGGAATGGAAAGGAAAGAAAATAAAGAAGGATGAATGATGGGGATGTTGAATGGGAAGTCAGGATGAATGGATTGCAGAAAGAGGGAGCAATGCTTCACAAAATGAAGCTTGGATCTGCTTGTAGTAAGATTGCCATTTCTTGGTAGGCCTGAGAATCTGCAAAAGAATCAATTGTAACATGTCATTTCTTGACAGGGATTATTAGTAAAAGAAATTTAAACTAATACTAAAGAAATCAAATTCAGAAAAATTAATTGCAATGAGGGGCAGGAGGCTCCTCTAAAAAGAGATAATGTGAATCTGCCACACATGTGGCCTTAAAATCTTCTTTGGAAATGGGGCGCTGGTAAAGATGGAGGCGATGACCATTCACTAATAAGGGTGTTTTAGAGTCATCAATTGTGAGGAGCCTTATTGTTCCATTGGGGAAAACAATGTTCACTTCGAAAGGTCCTATCCATCTTGTACGTAGTTTCCCTTGAAATGCTTTAAACCGAGAATCATACAGTAAATCTCAATTACCTTTTTGGAATTGCTTATGCTTGATGGTTTTATCATGCCATTTTGTTCTTTGTTGTTGAATCATGGTTGTCTGATGAATGGAATCTAGTCTTTTTTCGTCCAATTCATTAAGTTGTTGCATCCTAGCTGTTTGTGCATCAGTCAAATCAAGGTTAGCAGCTAAAGCAGTCCTTAAGGTTTTGATTTCAAATTCCACAGGAAAGACAACACTTCGGGGGTGGTATGGTATAGTCATTCTATGATGAATATCATATTTTTGAAGGGTGGTTTTAAAACCATGATAAGTGAAAGGAGGTCCTCCATCTGTGACTAATTCTCTAGGCACTCCAAATCTGATAAAGATATCTTCAAATAAAAAATCTAGAACCGCTTCTTCAGTAGCT
>SNQJ01S0231708.1:0-14178 GCA_010110895.2 Picea sitchensis
TTGTGATGGTATTGGTCATTTTTCTAACAAGTGTCCTTATAAGAAAAAGAGAAATGATGAAGGTTACTCAAAAAACAAACAAACATATAAAGGAAAAAGAACCACAAAGAAAGTTTTCAAGAAAAGCTTATGAACCAAAGAAGACATGTCATCATCAGATGAAGATGAAGTCAATGAAAGTGAGACAGAAAGAGTTATATTCATGGCAGTAAAAGACTCTGATAAAGAAGACTCCAAAGAAGAATATGAAGAAGCTGAAGAAGAATATGAAGAAGTCGAAGAAGAAATTTAAGAGGCATAAGTTGACTACCGAGAGGAATTGTTGAGTGCCATAGAAGTTATCAGAAGAGAAATGAGGAAAAACAAGAAGCTACAAGCGGAACTAGAATAGAAAGAAGACACTCAGGAATTAGAACAAATGATCACAAATTTGAAGGTTCAAGTTGAAGAAGATAAACAAATTGAAGAAGCACTCAAAGAACAACTAGAAGGAAGAGACATGATCATTGAAAATTTGGAAGTAGATATTGCCACATTAAGAAAATATCTTCAAAAGACAAATATGCATAACAACTCAAAAGTTTTGAATGACATTATCAACAGTCAAAGGCCTAATCATGACAAGTTCGGACTTGGATACAATCAGATAGAAAAGGGATCAAGCTCCAAAACAACAGAACAAGAAACATATCCAAAACAATATATGCAGAAACAATAAAAGGGGATAGGAATGTCTACAGAGAGAATTACAAGGACACACCTCCACTGAGAAGATTCAAATTTCAAATTCAATGACCAACAAAAACAGATAGGTCTCAGGAAGAAGAAGGATTCATAAGAGAACCTCCTTTCAGAAGATCTTCAACTCCCAGGTATCAAACTATATTCTTTGGTTTATGTTATGCATGTAAAATTTTGGATATAAAGCTGTGAATTGTAGAGCTAACAACAAGAACATAAACAAATTTTAAAGTCATACACAAAAGGGTTATCCAAGAAGGCCTAGTGAAACACAGAGAAGAAGTTACAATAGGTTTGAATTATTAAGAACTGAAGTGGAATGCTACAAGTGTAGAAACTTTGGGCACATGGCCAAATATTGTAGAATGACAATCCCTCCTAGAGAACCACAACAAAACAAGAACAATCACAATCAGGAACTTCAAAAAGGACATGGATAAGAAAGCATAATCAATACAACAATGAAGAATGCACACTCGCTCTACAAGCTAAGAAGAAGAAATGTGGTTGGTATGTTGACAATGGTTTTTCAAAACACGTGATAGATGATAGAGAAAAGTTTCTTAAATTAAGAAAGGAAATATATGGATCAGTCTCCTTCGGAAATGATGATTCAACTAAAATAATTGGAAAAGGCACAGTCAGAATTGGGAAAAAGAATACAAAAGAAGAAAATGTTATACTAGTAGAAGATATGAAACATAATATTCTAAGTGTGAGTCAAATGTGTGAACAAGGTCATAAGACTACTTTTTATTCACAAAAGTACGAGATAAGAAAAGAAGGTTCAAGAAAATTTATCGCTACAACTGCGAGAAATTGAAACAACAAATATGTGTTAAATGAAATTGGAAATGAAAAGTGTTGTCTAGGAAAGGAAGATGAAAGTTGGATATGGCACAAAATAATGGGCCACATACATTTTGATAACCTTGTTAAAGTCAACAAAATAGAAGCAGTCAGAGAAATGCCCCAGATCACGAAACCAACCAACACTTTATGTCAAAAAGGAAAGAAAACAAAGATGAGGTTCAAATCAAAGGAATATTCAACAACAAGACCAATGGAAATTGTGCATACTGATCTAGTTGGACCAACTACAACAAAGGGATTAAAAGGTCAGAAATACTTTATGTTATTAGTTGATGATTATACAAGAATGACTGCATTTTTCTTTCTCAAGAATAAGTTGGAATCTTTTGAAAAATTCAAGATCTATAAGGAATTGGTTGAAAATGAAATGGATTCAAAAATAAAATTCTTGAGATCTGATCATGGAGGAGAGTTCACTTCAAAGGAATTTATGGACTATCGCAACATTCATGGAAAAAAGGCAATTCTTTGTTGCTAGGACACCTCAACAGAATGGAGTTGTTATAAGAAAGAACATGACAGTATAGGAAATGGCTCGAACAATGGTAAGGGATTCCAAATTGACATATATTTTTTGGACATAGGCAATGCATACAACAATTCACATTCAAAACATAGTAATTCTAAGAAACAACACTGACAAAACTCCCTATGAGCTATGGAAAGGAAGACCAACAAATGTGAAGCACTTAAGAGTTTTTGGAAGAAAATGCTACATCAAAAGAGAAGATGTTAGAATGGAAAAGTTTGACTCTTGTGTGGACAAAGGAGTACTTTTTGGTTACTCAAGTACAAGGAAAGCATACATGTGTTACAACCTAAGATTGAACAAAGTTGTGGAAAGAATCAACGTAACAATTGATGAAACATGTAGACATGAATTAAAGGAAGAAGAAAATGAATCAATGGAACAACTTTATGAAGAAGAAACAAAAGATGAAAAATAAGTAGAAGGGGAAGATGAAGAGGATCCAACAAAAGGAGAAGAACAAGTTCAACAAGTGCCTCCAAAGACACCTAGTACACGAGTACAGAAGAATCGTCCTTCAGATCAGATTATCGAAAACAAAGATGCAAGAGTTGAGACTAGAAGAAGAATCCATTCACCAGAACAAATGTACCTAACAATTTCATCTATGATTGAACCAACCTGTTTTGAAGAGGCCGACAAGGATGAATTTTGGAATAAGGCCATGGATGAAGAATTGGATCAAATAGAGAAAAATAACACTTGGGAATTGGTTCTAAGACCAAAGGATAAGAATGTGATTGACACAAAGTGGGTATACAAGAATAAATTGAATGAAGATGGATAGATGACAAGGAACAAAGCTAGATTGGTATGTAAAGGATATGCATAGGTTGAAGGAATTGACTATGAAGAGACATTTTCCCCAGTTTCCATAATGGAAGCAATCCGATTGATTTTAACTTATGCATGCTCCAAAAATATTAAAGTGTATCAGATGGATGTAAAATCATCTTTTTTGAATGGAGAACTTGAAGAAGAAGTCTACATTGAACAACCAGAAGGATTTCAGTTGTCAGAGAACACAGATTATGTGTGTAAATTAAAGAAGGCCTTGTATTGTCTAAAGAAGCTCCTAGAGAATGGTACTCTAGACTGGATAAATATCTACAAAAGGTAGGGTTTAGAAAATGAAGTGCAGACAAGAACCTCTACATCAACGTAAGTCAAGATAGTATTTTATTAATTGAATTTTATGTTGATGATATTATTTTTGGTAGTGATGATGACATGTTAAGACAAAAAATTGCAAAGGATATGCATAATGAATTTAAAATGTCATTACTTGGAGAACTATCCTTCTTTCTAGGACTTCAGATACGTCAGAGAAACCAATGAATTTTTATTTCTCAAACCAAGTATATCATAGAAATGCTAAAGAGGTTCAGAATGGAATATTGCAAACCAGTTATCACTCCCATGAAAACCAATTTCATGTTGAGCAAAGATGATGATTCAAAGTATACAGATCAGTTGAAATACATATCAATTATTGGTAGCCTACTATATGTGACAACATCCAGACCAGATGTAATGCATGAAGTTGGACAGGTGACACGATTTCAAGCAGCACCAAAGGAATCATATGTATTAGCAATGAAGAGGATTTTCAGATATCTCAAAGGAACAAAAGAGTTTGGATTATGGTATCCAAAAGGAAAGGATCTATCACTTATTATTGCACAGATGCAGATTGAGAAGGTTGTATTGATGATCAATGAAGCACCAGTGGAACAACATTTTACTTGGGTGAGTGTTTAGTATCATGGATAAGAAAGAAACAATCATCATTATCTTTATCTATAGCCGAGGCAGATTATATTGCAGCAACAACATGTTGTACATAGGTTATTTGGATGAAACAAACTCTGACAAATATACAGGTTGAGTATGATGAGCCCATTCCAATCTATTTTGATAATACAAGTGTCATCAGTATCTCAAAGAACCCGGTGATGTACTCCAAGACAAAGGACATTCCAATCAAGTATCACTTTCTACGGGAATAGGTTGTAGAAAAGAACATTAGAGTTGAGTATGTGGGAACAAAATAAAAAGTGGAAGACATCTTTACAAAACCACTTCCACGGGAAGCCTTTGAGTATCTTCACCATAGACTCAGAGTTATTTTTACTCCAAAATGAATGCTTTTGAATTCTTATTTTATATGTCTTAGATGTACATGAGGAAGCACCATAAAGAGGATAGTTTAGTTATGGGGAGCAACCCCATATGGAAAAATACCTTTTTCATTGATGACAAAGTGGGAGAGATTTATCAGATGTAGAGGACAGAGGCATGGTTTCAGGGGGAGCATGAGCGATATCACTTCAGTATTGCATGACATGATTTCAGTATTGCATCAGAGTGTTGTCATGAATGCCAAAGGGGTATATTGTTGATTAAGGTTTGTTTTCATTGATGTCGACCCTTGAAGGAAGTTGGAGAAACCAAGTTTAGGTAATGGACCCAAGTTTGTTTGATGGATAACAGTATGAGTTTTGATATATTTGTAGGTAATACTATTCTATATGGATAAACAACATGAGTTTTGATATATTTGTAGGTAATACTCATTCATATGGATAGTACATGTCACGCCATTTTCATTGGTATATGGAACACCACATTAATCCTCACCTGTAAGAGAGTTATGGCCATGCGAGTTGAACCCTCATGAGTCATCTGTAGCCCCAAAAGAATGCTAGTCAAAGTGGTTTAAGAGATTTTGGAAGGTAAATAGTAAAGTGAAGGATGAGTGTAACATAATTCAAAGTGAATACAAACAAATTATTTAAATAATGTTAATGGAGAAATTACTAAGTCGACAAGGGGTTACAAGTAGATAAATTCCTAAAATAAGGAAAGTGGTTTGCGATGGTTAGAAGGTAACCCCCTTGAGGTAAAGTGAAGTGATGAGTGCAATTAGAAGTCAATGGATAGAGAATAAATTATTTAAATAATGCTAATGGATAAATTACTAATTGGCAACCTGGCTAGGCTGTTAACCCTAAAATAAAAGTGGGTTATTATTGAAAGGTAACCTTGAGGAAGCTACATGAAAGTATAAATAAGAGGAAAACTCTCCTTACTTTAAATCACAATTGAGCATACAATATCTACAGTGAATGAGGTAAACCAAAGGATATCTAAGCCTAATTTCTCGAGATATGCAAAGAAGCACGAATCTTCAAGGGAGGATAAATTTTGATGATGCTTTCTACAGTGGATCATATACACTGTGTCTACTACAGATTTACAAATCAGGATTTGGATGATGAAATTGATGAGGGATTTTGGTTGAGATAATGTGGGTACATGGTTGGACAAGTAGTTGATGAGTCACATTGCATGAGGTGTATAGTTGATGATGTTGGTACATCTTGATGAGTCATGCTGATGAGAAGTTGATACATGCTTGGTACATACTTGGATGAACTTAGTTTATGGTATAGGTTGATTACGTTGTTTATATTGATGCACTTGTTTATGGTATATGCTGATTATAGGTTGAGGCGTCGTGCTGATTCATGGTTGGATGCATGCTTTAGGTTTACTGGCACCGCTGTTTGGTAAGTTTATTGGTACATTGCCACAACAAAGTATCTCAAAGTGATAGTGTGAAAGTGGTTCCACCAATATAATTCATACACGGGGAAGTTGGACAGGGCAAGGACGTGGTTGTAGCCAAAGAACATAGTTGTATCCCTCGCTCTAGCTGTAGCCGGAGCTGAGCTCTTAGGTTGTATCCCTCGGCGGAACCAGTTGGTTTCCTTATAGTTGAATATGGAAAAAAAAATTCGTGCTCCAATGAATGTACCCTTCAAGAAAATATAAGAAAATCATTTTCATGGTTTTCTCCCTATTTGTGTTTTCATGTAAAACACTGTTGTACTGCGTATGTATGATTGTTCATTTGTTCATTATGCATTTTACTCTTTAATTATTGGATGATAATGCTACATTGATATAACACTTGGATTATATGGTGGTTAAAGAGGATAGGATTTCTATTATCGATTCAATTCCTCCTCATTAATCCACCGTGAGGCAAGGGTAGAGGAAATATTACACCACCGAAGTCTAAAAATTGTGGTAATTATGTTGGTATATCTCCCAAGAACCCATACATAATACTCAATTATTTAGGGGGTATATATAGTCATTTAAAAAATAAAGTGATGCTATTTAAACCTAATAAAGTTGGTGAGGATTTTGTACAAGAACAATACCTAGAGAACATAGGCCATAAGAAATGAAACAAAGTGGTTCTAAATAGAAAGGCCACCAAGATGGTTCTAAGGAGGGGAAGAAGAAGTGGAAAGAAAAAAATAAATGATAGAAACCACACATTAGTGCAAGGATACAACAACCACTCAAAAACAATTATAATAATTGGATGATCACACCAAATATAAGTGTTCAAGGATACATCCATAGATGAATGTACAAAGAACCATAAGAAGGATTCAAAGAAGAATAACCTACTAGGTATTAATTTGGGAGAATTCATTAAGAGAAGCTCAAGTGTGGATGAGAATATTTTCTACACTTCAGTGAAGAAGGAGGTAAATTTGAGTATCCTTCATCACAAGGAAGAGAAGGAGATGATTAAACTCTTCCAAATTAAAATCCAAGTAAAAAACAACAAGGTGTATGCTTTATTCAATTCTGGTTCACATGACAAACTCATACTAGACAATATGGTTAGTGATCTTGGGTTGGAATTTCATGATAATCCTAGTGCATATCCAATGGGACGGGTAAATAATGATGTAGAGCTCAAGGCCACTAAATAATTTAAGATAAAATTTTATACAGGTGCAAATTTTGTTGATAAAGTGGAGTTGGATATAGTACCCCTTGATGTGTTTGGTGTAGTGTTTGGAATCCCCTATATGTATATGAGGGATGTGATCTTCTTGAGGAGGGAAAACTAGTACCGCCTGAAAAAGGATGGAAATTATTTCATCATCAATGTGCACATAGGTAAATCAAAGATCTCTCTCATAAGTTCTAACCAAGCAAAAATGTTGATCAACTCCAATAGAAAGTTTGTATTTCTTTTCTTAATAGAAAATAAGCTAAGGGAGGAATTGATAAGAGTAAAGGAATCCTTGGAGGGATGTACCAACGAGAAGACACATCAATTGGAGGAGTTGTTTTAGGTGTACAAAGGAGTTTTCTAGGAGCCTAAATGGTTATCACCCAAGAGGTAAGTGGAGCATGGGATACAATTTTTTCCCGACTCCCCATTACCAAATATTAGGTTGTATAGAATTTTTTTCCTAGAAGTAGATGAAGTGAAGAAATAGTTATAGTAGCTAATGGATTAGGAAATAATTCAACCAAGTACCTCACCTTGTGGGCCACCTATAATAATAGTACCTAAAAAATGATGGGACTTGGAAAAAGTGTATCAACTACAGAGCTCTGAACAAGATCACCCTCAAGAACCAATACCCTCTTCCCAGGATCAATAATTTTCTAGATCAGCTGGAGCATGCCAAGTACTTCATCGAGTTGGATATCAAATAGGGATATCACCAGGTATGATTTAAAGAATAAGACAACTAGAATACTCCCTTCAATACAAGGCAAGTGATGACCCTAGGAATAAAAACAATAATTTACTGTACCCTTGGCTTCGTACTTTACTTTGTCAACCCAAGGTTCATACAAACTTAAGAGGTTCTATGCACTATGTATGTAGTATGCACTTGTCAGTAGGAAAGGTCTGAGATTGATCAAAGGTTGAAAATATGAAAGAAAATAAAATGACAAAAAGTAGCTCTAAACTATTTCTTGAAGGAAACAAACCATTCTAAAATCATAGGTAATCTAGATTGCATAGAAATAACTTATTCTAATGGAAGTAAGGAATACTGAATCAACAATATAAAACTGAGAGAAAAAAGATGAATTCAATCTAAGTTATGACATAAAGTTGTAACTGAAGTAAATATAAACTAATGCATGAATAAAACAAGCTAATTGTCTAACCCTTTGATCAATATAAATATAAATGTAAATGTATTTTTATTGTTTATTTATGATTTCATGAAAAGAATATTAATATTAGTCAAAATACGAAGTTGAAATAAGCCTACAAGAGATTTCTACAGGAAATGTGCAGTTTCTATAGGAACTTTACAGTTTCTATAGGAACTTTAAAGTTTCTATAGGAAACTCCTACATGAAGAAAAATGAAATTCAAAAAGGTAGCGCAAGTCTTTAAAAGAATGAACAAAGATAGACTATAAATAAATGAAGTGAATTTGAGGTTATTAGCCTTGGGAGGAACCTAAGAGTGCTCCAAAAGGCTACTGAATATTTCTCTAGGATGTCGGTTGTTACTAGATAATCAATGATAACTATAACAAAAGATGGAATTAATCATGCAAAACTATATTAAACTTCAAAAGAGAATAAAATACTATCTAAACATGCATGAAAAATACATAAATTGTAACAGGGTCCTTGATCCCTCTTGGATGGGCCCTACTTAAGAAAAACAAGGATCCTAAAAGAAACTTTAATGGACTTAAATAAAAACCATCTTTATTTCATGAATATCAGTAATACATCAAGAGTAGGAAGGCTCTAAGTTCTCAACAAAAGTCTTCACAAGGTCCCCATACTATACTTCTCCAAAAAATATCGATATATCCCCCCCCGCTTTTCTCGTAGACTAGAGGTCTATATTTATCTTGAGAGTTTGACTTCCCTTCCTAAATCAAGGAGATAATTGAATAAATGGGGGGTATTGGGCCATTACACCTGTATCTCCAACTGTTGCTGATTAGGAGTAGTCATTAATTCACATGGAGCGATCTTGGAGGTAGGTGTGGACAATGCCCCTTGATCCTTAGTTAGAGGTGCTTTGAGGGAGACACAATCTGTTGTTTCTAGCGTATTGGCACCCCTTACTCTTGAAGTTCGACCTTCTTCGAGGAATACACATCTTTGGCCAAAAACATTAGAGAAAAAAGGCACATTATACACAAAAATACACCTCAACACACATTCACTAAGCAACATGCAAAATACCATGACTTACTATTAAATATGGTCAAAATCAAATATTAAGTCATTTTATGGTGGGAAAATGTGCCAAAGATGAGCCTTTGAAATAGGAAATAATCGAGCTCATCAATAAGGTCTGCATGAATGATCGGTAATCCCTTTTGGTTTATGTAATGAACTAGGTATATTTATGCGGTTGATGAATGATGTATTTTGTGCCTTTCTAGATTAATTTCTAATAGTGTATTTAGATGAGATATTGGTTTAAATATCTACCTGGGAATAACACATCCCACGTCTCATGTAAGTGTTAAAAATTATAAAAAAGAATCAGTTTTCGACTAACCTTAATAAATGAGAGTTTACTCGGTAGCCATTGGTGTATTTGGTTTACGCGATTGGTGGAGGACAACTAAAGATAGATCCCATAAAGATAGATCCATCCTCAAGTTTCCAATTCCTATTAATTTCACTTAAGTTTAAAGCTTTGTTGAGGTATCACAGTAGCTACATAATTTTATAACATCCTTTTTAGTGGAACTTGTGGCACTCCATGCTATAACAACCATTGATAAGAGTTTGTAATGGAGAAAGAATCACCACAAATATTTAAATGAGATAAAATTGAAGATCAGTCAAGCACCAATTCTTGCATTTCCTAACTTTCATAAGACTTTCAAAGTGGATATAGATGCAAGTGGATATGCTATGGGAGTGGGCATGATGTAGGGAGGTAAGTCGATATGCTATCATTCTGAAATTTTTCTTGGAGGAGTTATGAAATTCCTTACATATGATAAGGAACTCTATGCCTTGGTTCAAGTTGTTAAGAAGTGGAGGAACTATTTTATGGTCAAGGAAAACCCTATCCACATTGATCATGAACCACTATAGTATTTGCAATACTATGGTAAGATTAAACAAGCCAGACATTACAAGTGGATGGGGTTTTTGTAGTAGTTTTATCTAGTCATCAAATAGAAGAAGGGTAGCACTAATACTTTTGGTAGATATTATTTCAAGGCCACTCACATCCAATATTACAACTTTGGGAAATCTTATTCACATGGATCCTTTTACCCATGATGCATACAATGAGGTATACATGGAAGATGAGGACTTTAAAGAGGTGTTTTAGTCTATAGGGCCAAATTATTGTAGAATAAGGTGATGGTAACAATGACTATCATCTCCAAAATGGGATGATTTACAATCTAGACAAGCTCTGTGTTTCTAAAGGTGAAATATTTCATATTATCAAAGAGGCTCACACCTCCAAGGTTGTTGGAAATTTTGGTGTTCGGATGACAAATCCCAACTTACAAAGGTATGTGTATTGGCCTATATTGCAAGACTATGTAGTTCAATATATTAGAGTATGCATACTTTGTTGTACCAACAAGCCTAGTGATAGAACAAAAGGTTATACCATCCCTTATCTCAGCCCACTCGAACCTGGGAAAGCA
Organism: Picea sitchensis; assembly: GCA_010110895.2. Classification (NCBI taxonomy): domain Eukaryota; kingdom Viridiplantae; phylum Streptophyta; class Pinopsida; order Pinales; family Pinaceae; genus Picea; species Picea sitchensis. The sequence goes on from SNQJ01S0231708.1 coordinate 10,636, forward strand.
TTTCCATGGATATTGTGGGTGGTTTTCCAAAAACTACGAAGGGAGATGACTATTTGTTTGTGGTAGTTGATAGGTTCAACAAGGAGAATTATTATTCCTTGTAAAAAGAGACCATCAAAGGACAATAAGAATCAAACATGTTCTTTGAATAGGTATGGGTTCACTTTGGGATACCAAGGAGAAACATCTTAGATAGGGATACCATATTTCTTAGTTCCTTTTGGATTACACTTTTGGAAAAACTATAGTGTTCCATCCATATATAGATGGGAATACATAAATAGTCAATAGGACATTAGTTCAACTTTTTAAGGGTTAATATTATAAGCATACAAAGGCCTAGGATCAAAATATGATCTTTATTCAACACTATTGTAACAGAGCGGTCCACACTTCTACCAGTAAGTGCCCATTCCAAAATTCCTTTGGTTCTACTTCCTTCACCCTTGGATGTTGTATATGGACATGAAGGAGGAGTGAGGGACAACATCACATGAGAAGTATTTGAAGAAGATAAATTTGTTGAAAATATTAGGCATATCCATTCAAAAGTATAGGAGATATTGAAAAACTCAGAGGAAAAGTACAAGTCTCAACATGATCAACACATAACTAAGAAAACATTCAGGGTGGGTGTGAGGGTCCTAACCTCCTTAACCCCCTAAGTTGATAGATATTTTTTTATGTTTATTTATATGTATGAAGGCAATGTTTAGTAAATAATACCCATGTAGTAGTGTGAAAGAAATAAATATAAGAAGGCTTACTAGAATTTTCTTCCTATTAGAAAGTTACTTCTCTAGAATTTTCCTATGAGGTAGATAATACTATATAATGAAGTAGAATCAATGTAAGGAGAGATATTATGAATTTTTTTGTAATTGGATCTTTGTTTAATTGTAGGTTGTACCATTGAAAATTCAAGTAAACATTGCTTCCATCAATAAAGGTATAACATTTGTGGTACTCTAGTTCTTTATTTGGCTATAACAATTGTAATCTGTCATTTTGCTTTCTTTTCCATTCTAAAATTTTCAATTCACTAATAAAGAACACCACAAGTGGTATCGGAGAACTTTTCTAAGAACATATTTTAGAGCATTTTTTTAGGCTAGAGACATGTTTCAGTATCTATAAACAACAAAGTGATATGTCATCCAATGGTCAAAACTGAGGTAGGCGAATCATACATGTAGGAAATACAAGAGGTTTAACCTAGTTGGATACCCTTGTAACCCATATTGGTACCCCTTCAATTAGTATAGCATTAGGAAACACTTGTATATGAAATCTCACTTCCATGTACCCTATGGTATATCATAATTCCCCTAGGTTTCTTGAAACCATATTTAGATAAGCCAATAAATTGTCTTGTTTCTATAGTGACAATGTGAACAACACTTAGGAATATTACTCTCTATTGTCTGGGTAATTGGGTAGTACATCTATGGGCACAATCAAGCCTCCTTATTTAGATCTCGAAGAAATTAGGTTGAGTACTACTGTTGGACCCCACATGTATATCAGAGAGCTATAACACCTGACACTCCCTTGTCCCTAATACCCTTGAAATCCTACTTCCTGCTATTAGTCCAAAAAAATACTACTAGAAAAGGGTTGCCTTGAAAATTTGCGCATTTAGTCACTGGAAATCTTTATTCCTACTACTATTCCATTAAATTCCTACACAAATTACAATATTTAAAATTTGAGCATTATGTTAGCACAATATTATTCATGCAAGAGTATAAATACACAAGAGTAAAAATAAAAAAAATAAAAAAACATTCTAGGTCCTGAACACACCCTTATTCGAGACCTATCTCATTAAAATTCTCGTGCGATGTTGATTGTCTCAGTACTACTCTACACTAATATTTTTTTGGTCGAGGAACTCCTCTCCCCATTACAATGAAATTGTTGGGTATGTGTTAGATTCTTCACACAACTAACATTAGTGTCTACTACGTTGTGCCAGACATGTAGGGGGGTTTGAGGGGGGGCCTCTAGGCCCCCCATTTAGGGGTTTCAAAGGGGTTATATCCACCTTGCACAGGGGTTAAGGGGAAACGCTCCCAAATTTGTTTTTCATCGAGAAACATGTCATCGTTTTTCCTCATTTTTCATGTCGCCTTGATTTCTGTGTCCATTTTTGGGAGTTTTTTCGAAACATAGTTTTTTGCCAATGGTTTTCTATTTCCGGTTAAGGAATTATGATTTTTGACTAATTCAGGTCATTTGATTAGGGTTTTGGATTCCGTTTGATCCTATATGTATGTTGTATTGTAAACAATGTATGATGTGAATGAATATAGAATATGTTGGTTTTCCCGATTTGGGTTTCCAAGTGTTGGCACAAAGTTGTCAGACTAGGATCCTCTTCAGGTTACCAACAAAAGGGTATTGTTATAGTCTAGTGTGTTGGAATTTTCATCTTTTCGAAAGGAAAAAATTTTTACCTGAAGAAAAACCAAGACAAAAGAACTTAGGGAAGGGTAAGAAGAATGCTATATAGATCTATAAAACATCTAGGTTGTTACCATTCTTACGCAACATAGATTATTCTAGTTAGATCATTTAACACATCGTACACTGATATGAGAGAACATATCCATATAAAACATCAAGAAAGGATAAAGAAGTGTAATGCATAACAAACAACAACATAATAACATTCCAGAGATACATGAAGTAATATAAGCCAAGAAATTTTAAAATTTGATCTCCATTATCTTTCTATTATATTAGAAGTCTTGATCAATGCGCATTCACAAATTTACATTAATCATCTACCATACTTGTCATAGAAGTGATCAATAGGAACATCTCAATACAATACTAGAGTTTATCATAATCAGTCTAGTCCCTTCCCCTTACTAATTACATTCGAGATCTGGAGTATAGATCCAATTCTTTCCTCTCATTCCTCTGTCCTATTTTATTCATCCACCCACCCACCTTACCATACCATCATTTCCTTTTCCTCCTTGAGAGCCCATAGGCCCTCTTTTCTTCTTGATTCTGTTTCAACCGTGTTGTCCCAAAACTGATTCTGCACTGGACTTAGACTATTTTTTGTTCCAAAATACTTATGTTTTATGCTTCCTTTATCAACCCTATTTTCATTCACTTGACTGGTTTTCCAACTCCTTGATTACTTGCACAAATTCTCTTATCAAAACGAAGGTCTCGATAGGCCCTGACCATAATCCTTGACTCACCCCAAGTTAAGTATTTGGTCCTTATGTGTTCTTTGATTCAACCCATTGTCCTTCTGGGGTTTTTCTTTCTTCCTCCTTGGATCCTTCAAATGAAGGGCCCAAATATGGAACTAGCTCGAGAGATTTCTCACTAATCTTTTGGAACTGTTCAAGTTTGTATTTCCACTCTCTAGAAAACAATGAGGCTTTTGCAACAAATTGTTGTGTTGCGTTGAGGTTGAACTCCTTCAAATTGGATGCAATGAGGGCATTCCATTCCGCATCTAATAATGTCTCAACCTAGTGCATCTAGAGGTATGCAGTTTGAACGACAGGCCAAAAT
>SNQJ01S0231709.1:0-14178 GCA_010110895.2 Picea sitchensis
AGACAAAAAGAATCCTCTGCAACTACTAAGTCAGTATAACAATATAAAATGATCACCAGAGGAAATGATGCAAGAGTTTTCATCCAGATTCATGAAGGTCTACAACTCAATCCGCACAAAAGTCAAACCGCCTACCGGAGTTGCGCAACTTCGATACACTGATTCCTTTGAAAACGATTTCGCCTTGCTGCTGAGAGAAAGAATATATAATACTTTCGGTGCTATGATGAGCGATGCAATCGAATTTGAAGTAAATTTGATGGTGTCGAGAAAGATCAAACAAAATTTTGATAGAAATGGGAAGAAGCCCAAGGAGACACACAACCCTCTACTTCTCGATCATCACACGAAAAGTTTGAATTGATGATGAAGACTATGGAGAAGCTTATGGAAATGATGTCCATGGAGAACAAGGCCACCACCATGGAGAAAAATGATTTCCATCCCATAAATCAAAACTTTAGAAGGGCTCCAATCCCACAGATGAGGCAGAGGGACTAGAGAGATTAAGGTGATCAGTAGATAAGACCTCCTTTCCAAAACAACTACGCAAATGAAGACTTTGATCAGATGATCCAAGACCAGATGCATTGCGACGATGATACAAATACATATGTGTTCTTTTTGTTTGTTTGTTTGTTAATTTGTGCGGGACCTGTTGGCTACGCGATTAACCTGTGGCTTGAGAAACCGCGACTCAGGGGCATCTAAGCCGTCAAAATAACCCGGGGATCGCACCCGACCTGAGCCACACCAACCCTTAACATGGTTGGATTTTTTTTGTCCCCGCAGGTTTCGAACCAGTGACTTTAACATCACGGAGTGGCTTAACAACACACTCCGTCACCGACTGTCCTACACCTCGGGGACAATACATATGTGTTCTTAACAAAGGGAGAACATGACCAATTCATGGACGCTGATGATGGTTTTATGTTGGATATTGATGACACACTGTCTTCGGAAACATAGGATTTCAAGAAGGGATATCATAATGCAATCATGCAGTTTCAAAAGCAATACAACCTCAGGAGTAGAAAGACATTTGCAGAGCCTCCGCAGACAAATCCCACAAAGGAACCTCAGGTGAATACTCCTTCCTCAATCCAACCAAATAAAGATAATCCAACAAGGGATGTGACGGAGAAAGGAAAGTCAAAGGAAGAATCCTTAAAGAGAGCGCCAGAGGCGAGTAAGGAAACGGGTGTCAAAGAGGTAGATAAAGCTCCTCCTCCTTTTAATTTTGAGAACGAAATGGCCATCAAAATCTCTATTCCTTTTAATGAGCTAATCAAGAAGAGAGAGTATAGGGATCAAATCATTAAGATGTTAAATATGGAAGAGGCTCCCTACACCTTGAATGTCCAGGACGACCACCCTGCCATCTTATTTGGTCTGCATGTAGAAGAAAGTATCAATACTGAGGACGTTCCCCCTTTCTATGTCAGTCTCAAAATTCATGACATGAATTTGCATAACGTCATGTTGGATTCGGGCGCGTCGCATAATCTCATGCTAAAGGTGGTCATGGACGAGTTAGGCTTGTACGTCACCAGACCTTATAAAGATATTTTCTCTATTGACTCAAGAAAGGTGAAATGTTTGGGTTTGATCAAAGATTTGATTTTTTCATTATCTCAAATTCCATCGAAGAATCTGGTCATGGACGTGGTGGTGGCCGACATCCCCCCAAAATTAGGCATGTTGTTATCGAGATCATGGGTCGTGAAATTAAAGGGAACCTTGCAGATGGACATGTATTATGCTACCATCCCTATTTTCAACCAAGAAATAAGACTGTATAGAGAGGTGTTGCTCAAGTAAATGGTGAGTAGCAAAACCCAACCGAACAATCATCCTATCTACTATGTTGACACTAAAATTGGCTCCTCTATTTTTTACAATGACTTAAATTTTGAAAGGGGGGAGAAAACAATGGTCATGACTGTCAAGGATAAGGCCGCGCATTGAGCGGAGGAATACGCAGATCAGAGAAACCACGCAGAAAACAAAATGTTGAATATGAGCTTCGATGGAACTGTCAACAAGGAAGGAGCTGGAGCCGGTGTATGGATAAATCCTCCCAAAGTGGGCTCAAAGCTCTGCTAATACAAGCTCACCTTTGATTATACAAATAACATGGCTGAGTATGAGGCACTAATTTTGGGTTTGATAACTTTAAAGGAATTTGGCACTAAGAGGATAGCAATGCATGGAGACTCTGAGCTCATCATAAATCAAGTCAAAGGTATATAACAATCCAAGCACCCCAGACTAAGAGCATATAGAAATCTAGTGTTGGACCTCCTCGAAGAGTTCTGAGAGTATAATTTGTTAATGATCCTCAAGGGGAAAAGTCAAATTGCAGATGCCCTGGACACCTCAGCTTCAATGTTTAAAATTCCAATTTTTCCCAACAAGAAGTCTGAGATTGAAGTCAAACACAGGCCCGAAGTACCCGATAGCATCAAATATTGGCAAGTGTTTGAAGATGATAAACAGGTGGAGAGGTTCCTCCAAATGAGAGATGAGTTCGCTAACGTGAATATCGATGATGAGTGTTGTTTCGAAGAGGATGAAGACACAACTGTGCACAATAATGAAAACCCATTTCAGAACTATATAGCTGGAAGGGATATAGTGCAGATAAAAAACAACATCATCCCCAAAGGATTGGTTCCATTAGAAAATTTGTTTGATGAAAATGATGTAGCCAGAAATCATAGGATCACTGCAAATGATGAATATATCAAGGATTGAAACATTGAGACTCAAGAGAATCCTAATATAATTAGATTGTCAAAGACACTCAGTTCAAAGATCAAGCAGAGATATATCAACCTCATGAAAGATTTCCTTGACGTTTTTACATGGAGTTATGAAGACTTGAAAGTCTATGACACTAGAGTAATTCAACATGTGATTCCCATCAAGGAAGATAAAAAACCTTTCAAGAAAAAGATGAGACAGATCAATCCCCTGCTGCTACCGCTGATTGAAAAGGAGGTAAAGAAACTATTTGATGCCAAAATTATCGTTTCTTTGAGATTTTCAAAATGGGTGGCCAACCTTGTGCCTGTAAACAAGAAGAGTGGCAAAATAAGGTTATGCGTGGATTTTCGGAACCTGAACAAAGTGTCCCTCAAACAAAAATACCTGCTTCCTAAGATGGACTACATCCTGCAAAAGGTAGTTGGATCCCAAAAAATTTCAATGCTGGACGGTTTTTCTAGTTACAATCAGATCATGGTACACCTGAACGACCATGAGAAGACAACCTTTACGACACCATGGGGTATGTTCACATATGAAAAGATGCCTTTCAGGCTCATGAACGCTGGAGCAACTTTCCAGACGACCATGGATATAACATTTGCTGAGGAGAAGGGAAAGTTTATCGTGATTTACTTGGATGACATCATAGTATTTTCTGATTCCAACGAGCAACATATCGAGCACCTGAAGAAGGTCTTCAAGAAATGCAGAAAGTTTGGCATATCATTAAATCGAAAAAAATCAAATTTCGGGATGCAAGAAGGAAAATTGCTGGTTCACATCATCTCATGGGAGGGCATAAAGATAGACCCCAACAGGGTGGAAGGGATTCTGAAGATCAACACTCCTCGGAGCAAGAAAGAGGTGTAGTCTTTCCTGGGAAAGGTGAATTTTCTGAGGAGGTTCATTCCAAATCTGGCCGAAATTATAAACCACATCACGAGTATGCTCAGGAAAGGTAATGAGATAAAATGGACCCCCAAAGCTAGGAAGTTATTTGAAGACATCAAGGTGGCGCTGACCAAAGCTCACGTATTATCCAGCCAGGATTTCACAAGGGATTTTATCTTATTTTCATTCACCTCGGAACACACCATCGCTGGCGTCCTGTTACAGAAGGATGAGAAGAATTTCGAAAAGCCTATAGCCTATTTCAACAGGACATTGAGAGATTCCCCACTAAGGTATGATATCATGGAAAAACAAGCGTACACCTTAGTGAAGGCCCTAAAGGAATTCATGACTTATATAATGCATTCCCATGTCATTGCTTATGTGCCTAGCAATTCCCTCAAGGATATCCTGACTCAGCCTGACCTTAAGGGGAGAAGGGGTAAATGGATCACAGTCATGCTGGAATATGACCTCGAAATCAAGCATGCAAAGCTGATTTCAGGGGCTTGGAAAATTGATGGCCCAATCAAACTCTGATGTCTTGGGAATAAATTTTATTGCTGATCTGCCAGAGAATCTGCAAGAAGAAGCAATACTGCAGGTATCTCAAAAATTCATCAATTCGCCTAGGTACGCTGACATTATTTACGTATTGAGGAATTTTCATGATCCTCCAGGGTTGAGAAAAACCAAGGCCAGGTTTTTGAAGTTGAAGGCGAATAAGTTTTTCATCCTAGATAACTCTCTGTATTGGAAGGATCCTAGAGGGATCTTGCTAAATTGTTTGCTGGAAGAAGACACAGAACGAGCTATCAGGGAGTTCCACAAAGGGGACTGCGGGGGGCATCATTTATGGAAAACCACCGCGCTCAAAATCTTAAGTGTCGGATTTTATTGGCCCAATATTTTTGCATATGTATACAAGGAAGTTTCTAGTTTACACGAATGCCAAAAATTCGATGGAAAAAGAAAGCTGCAACCCTTGCCATTAAATCCTATCTCTGTCGAAGCACCATTTATGCAATGGGGTCTAGATTTTATAGGATAAATCCATCCGCCATCCTCATCTCAACATAGATGGATACTAATGGCCACATACTATTTCACCAAATGGATCGAAGCGGTCCCCACAAGACAAGCTACCGACGCAGTTATCATTCATTTTCTGGAGACCGATATCTTATCTAGGTTTAGGTGCCCTGTCAGGATCATCACGGATAATGCAGTGACTTTCAAGTCCAAGAAGATGGATAAGTTTTGTAACGATTACAACATAACCTTGGGACATTCTACGACTTATTACCCACATGGTAATGGATTGGCGGAATCATCCAACAAAAGTTTAACCAGGATTATTAAAAAACTCCAATAACATCCCCGACCATCCAAAATCCGGGTAATGCTACCATGCAGAATTTACAGCTTGTATAAAATATATGCATTTTAATGAACTTAAGACAGCTAACATAGAGTTACTGCTATCATACAAAATTAAATAGAATTAAGAGCAATTCATACAAGCAACAAGATACATGAAGAAATACAACATCACAACAACCTGCATAAAATACATAATTAAACACATAATGATACTTATCTTTTATCTGGAGTAAATCCACCAACTGCGTGCAGACCTTCGATGAACCTCCCATATTTAGACCACACTGCTCATCATTCTCAGCAATAGGTCACCCCCAAGCTGGGACTAAACTCCATCGAGCAAGGTAATTCTAGGCTTGGCAAGGACAACAATGAAGTTGCACAAAGAAACAGGAAGGATCTTTTATCCTAGGAGCCACTTACGCCCACAACACACTGAACCTCATTCCCCACACACCTGCTCCACCCTAGGAGGATACACCTTCACTAATATAATTCCATCAACCAGTACACCTCCCTTACCTTGGGCTTCAACAACAGGCTGGACCAGAAGTTTCAGAGTACTGTGGTTGCTACGGGACTCCCTTCCAGGAGAACTCACTTCCCAACAGACTCTCTCACCTGGGAGAGCTACTCACAGGTATGATAACCAGCCTTTGACTCAGCTACAGCCGGGTACGGTTGACAACAACAACAACAGTAATAGAAACAACAACAGGGAAAAACGGGTATGGACACTCGAAAAGGAAACAACCTAACGCTAAGTCATAACACGGCTCGGGCAACTACAATTGTGTCAGGATTCACAGGAAAAAACACATGACGACTTTCCCGTTTCTAGTTTCAGAGGTGCGAGAGGTATGCCAAGGTCAGACAATGTAGAGGCAAGACGGTTCAGACACAGTACCACCCCGAACTCAGATGACGGATGGCAGAAGAATGACTCGCGAACCCCCAGCACAGCTGAGGCTTCAGATTTTAACTGCATGAGCCCAGGTCGACACTTGTCTTCCTAAAGTTGCATGATTTCCATTTTGCACACGTCCCCTTTTCCAGGGACTTAGGATAACAAAAGATATAATGTTCATTTTAGTCTTCAGGAAATAATATTAAAATATTATTCTTCTAGAGGTAAGTACGCTAGTTTGGCCCCTAGACCCAAATACTTATTCCCCCTTTCCTTACCCTACCTAGTGGTTCTTAGTCCCCCATAACTCTTCTTCGTGGTCAGTCTACATGCAACAGTGTTTATATTTTATTAATAATGATCAACATAATTACATATAAAAAAGATCAGGTCCTGGCCTTGGCATCTGGCTCACCAGCCTAATAAAAACATAAGTCTTTAAGCTTATGACCACTTGGCTCACCAACCTATAAGAAAAATTACAATTCAGAAGGGACTCGACCTTGGGGTATTACAATCCCCTCCCCTTATTTTTGCACTGTCCTCAGTGCAACTTATTTACACAACAACATCAAGATTTCCAAAATCTTCAAAAATATCTGGGTACTCTGCCCGCATAGCATCTTCATGCTCCCATGTTGCGTCCTCAGGACCATACCAGGTCCATTGGACTTTTACAAGTCTTATGGCTCGATTTTGGAGCTTCTTGCTTTTTCGGCCCAGTATATGCACCAGATGTACCTACAAGATGCCTTCTTGTTCCACCTGAATCACATTCCAATCGATTACATGATTAGCATCAGGTATATATTTCTTAAGCAACGGAATATGAAACACATTATGTACAGTCATGGATGTAGGCAATGCAAGCATTTATGAAACTGGTCCAATCCTTTCTAGGATTTCAAATGGCCCACAAAATATGGCTGCCAACTTGGAACAATTTTCCAGCTTCAGGGAACTTCTGTTAACTTTTACTTTGAGAAAAACATGATAACCCACTTTGAACTCCCTGTGGATTCTATTCTTATCAACATAACTCTTATGCCTGTCTCGAGAAACTTTCAAATTCTTCATAATCTTCAACATTTGTTCTTCCATTTCCTTGAGAAACTTTGGCCCAACCACTACTCTATCTGCTGGATTATCCCAACTTACTGAAGTACTGCACTTTCTGCCATAAAGTGCTTCAAGCAGGCTCATCTTCAGTGATGCTTGATACCCATTATTGTAGGCAAATTCTACCAAGTGTAGGTAGTCTTCCCATTTAGACGGTTTGTCCATCACATACACCCTTAGCATGTCTTCTATCACTTGGTTCACCCTCTCTATTTTCCCATCAGATTTAGGATGATAAGAAGTACTGAAGTTTAGATTCATTCTAAATCCTTTGAACATCCCATTCCAGAACTTGGAGGTAAATTTCGGGTCTCGGTGAGACACACTTGTCTTGGGAATTCCATGCAATCGTGCCACTTCTTTCAGAAAGATGTTGGCAACATCCATTGCCTTGTGAGTAGTCTTTAATGGAATGAAATGTGCATCTTTCATAAGATTTTCCATTACCACCATGATTGAATCATGTTGTTTTCTTGTTCTGCGCAATCCTGTGATGAAATCCATTGTCACCACTTCCCACTTCCAGTCAGGAATGGGTAAAGGCTGCAACAACCCTGCTGGGTGCCTATGCTCAGCTTTAACCTTTTGGCATTCCGTACATCTGGCAATGTATTTTGCAATCTCCATCTTCATACCTGGCCAAAAGTAATCTCTCTTGACTGCTGCCACAGTCTTCTGATATCCAGGGTGCTATGCATAAGGCACATTATGCATTTCATCCAAAATAATACGTTTAAAGTCCTGGACATTAGGTACATAAATTATGTTCTTCTACATAAGTATTCCATCTTTTTCCAACTTATAGTTTTCTACTTTTTGTGGCATCTCACGTTGCTGAAGCTTTGCTACCAAATCCATGTACTACAAATATGCATTTGCAACTTCCAAAATTCTACCCTTTATATCAGTTCGGTACATGCTAATGGCTGTAGCATGTAATTCGTGTACTCTCTTGCTGAGTGCATCAACCACTTTATTCTCCTTCCCTTTGATATGCTTGATATTAAGATCGTACTCACAGAGAAATTCCAACCACCTACTTTGTCTAGCGTTCAAGGTTGGATGATCAAACAAATACTTTAGACTGTTATGGTCTAGCCTTAGTTCAAACCTCCTCCCCATGAGGTAATGCCTCCATTTATTTAGAACGTGTACTATGGTTTCCAACTCCAAGTCATGAGTTGCATAGTTCCTTTCATTCTCTTTCATCTTTCTGGATTCATAACAAATTACAAAGTCGTTCTGGCTGATGACTCCTCCCAACCCTTCTTTGCATGCATCAATGCACACCATGAAATCTTCATTCGGGTCTGCAATCTTCAAGATTGGAGCACTGGTTAACAGTCTCTTAAATTGCTGGAAGCTTCTCTCACAATCTTTTGTCCACTGAAACTTCTTCTCCTTCATTTTCAAGGAAGTGATAGGGTGAGCTATCCTTGAGAACCCTGCGATAAGCATTCTGTAATAACCAGCTAGACCCATAAAGGATCTGACTTCCTTCACGTTCTTTGGCACTGACCGTTCTCTGATGGCCTCGATCTTCTCAGGATCTACAACTATCCCTTCCTTCAAAATAATATGCCCCAAGTAATGGATTTGCTTTTGATAAAATGAGCACTTGCTCAACTTGGCATACAGTTGGTGCTCTCTTATCACTTGCAACACCATCCTCAGATGTTGTTCATTCTCTTCCTTCGACTTGGAATACACCATAATGTCATCCAAGAAGACTATGAAAAACTTGTCTAGATAGTCCCTGAATACACCATTCATCAGGCACATAAAAACAACAGCTGCATTCGATAGCCCAAACGACACCACTGTGAACTCGCAATGACCGTACCTTGTTCTAAAGGTGGTCTTTCTGATGTCTTCATCCTTTATTCTTACCTGGTGATATCCTGATGTCTATCTTCAAAAATATCTTTGCATCCTTCAACTGATCGAAGAGGTCATCAATCCTAGGCAGAGGATATTTGTTCTTTACAGTTACTTTGTTCAATTGTCTGAAATCGATACACAATCTCAAAGTGCCATCCTTATTCTTCATGAACAGGACCGGGGCACCCCAAGGTGACATGCTTGGGTGTATATACCCCTTCTTCAGAATCTCTTCAAGCTACAATTGCAACTCTTTCAGCTCTGGCGTACTCATTATGTAGGGAGCTTTCGACACTGGAGTTTCTCTAGGTATCAAGTTTACAGAGAAGTCAATATCTCTCTTCGGGGGTAGTCTGGGTACCTTCTGAAATACATTTTAAAACTCCTTTAGTACCGCATGATCTCAAATATTTGAGACCTCATCCTTAGATGCTTCCTCCACATGGGCTGCAAATAATTGACAACCTTTCCTATAACACTTCTTTAGCTGCATTGCTGAGATTTCTTTGATAGCAATAGCTCCGAGAATTCCTTGGACTATTCTCTGATTCCCTTCCTTATCCAGGCAAGTGAATGCCTTGTTATGACAATCCAAGATGGCATGGTGCTGGTCCAACCAGTCCATCCCAATTAGACAGTCATAAGAACCTAAAGACATAATGTTCAATTTAGCCTTTGAGCTCAGTCCATTCATGTCCACTGGACATGACTTAACTAGCTCAATGACTTTTCTCTTGGTTCCTGTAGCCAACTGCACTAACCAAGAATTTTCATGTTTTCTTTTCGACAATTGCAAACTTTCCACCACTCTAGGATCTATATAACTATGGCTAGCCCTTGAATCAATTAAAATAGTAAATGGTTGGTTGTTAATCATACCTTCTACTTCAATCATATGCGACTAATATTCTGCTTGCTTGTTGTCCAGGGCTGCATAGATCCTTGGTACTCTACTTCCCATGTCCTCCACTGTTTCTGCATGTTGTACATTGTGGACAACTCTCACTTTGTCATTTCTGTGGGGGCAATCTTTGTACCTATGATTTACTTTAGAGCCCCAAGATTCTATAGGTGGTTGTCTTGACATTTTTCCACCCACTTCAACTTTCCTGAGCTCACTAAAAGATGGCTGTCCTTGAGGACTGTTCCTGAAAAATGGTGGTTTGTTTCCACTTTTCCTCTGCTCCCTCTTAAACTTCTTCTTGTATTCCCAAGATTTTTGGAAGGTAGGATTTTCTTTTTGCTAATCATTTAATTATTTTTCTCTCCTTAAGGTTTCTTCCATAGTCTTTGGGTCATCATACTGGGTCTTGTCACTGATGGAAGCTGGCAGTCCACTCAGATACCTTTGAATCTTGAAAGTCTCATCTTGGTTGAACGAAACATACTTCAACAATTCCAAAAATCTTCATTCGTATTCATCAATGGTCATGCTGCCCAACTTGAGTTCAAAGAACTCTTTCATCTTCCTGTCATAGTATCTCTTAGTTAAGTACTTCTTTTCAAAATGTCTCTTGAACTCTCTCCAAGTAACATTCTTCTCTCTGACGTGTTGTACTTGCACAAGCTTCTCCCACCATATGGATGCCTTTCCTTTAAGTTTGGAAATGGAAATTCTTCCCTCTGCATGAGAAGAATAGTTCTGCAGTTGGAAATATTTCCTCATGCCAAGAAACCAAGTCTCAACATCTTCATATTTTTGGTGTTCTCCGTCAAAAGTAGGAGGTTTAATCTTGTTCATTTCACCCTTCAGTTTATCCACTCCAGATCTCCTATGTTTTCTGATAGGAGATGGGATTGAACTACTGTGTGCCTCCTTATTGGAATGTTTTTGGGAATGATGATGATGTCTGCTAACGCTGCTTGATCTTCTTTTCCTCTCAGTATTCTTGCGACACCCTGTTTTTCTTGAGTCACTCTCCTTATCCAACTTCCTCTTGATTCTTTCTAGACTCTGCATCAACTTTAAGTTCAATTTTCCTTGTTGATCCTTGGCTTTCATGAGATTTCTATTATCAACTTGGTGAGTCTGGGTGTCTTCCTGCAATCATTCAATGATTTTCATCATATGCTCTTCCTTATCTATCTCTTCTCCATGTCCACTGGAGTTTGATCCTTCAACTCCCAAACGGACATCCATTCCTTTTGCTTCATCCTCAGAACTGGAAGCTATCTGTTCCTCTTCCATTTCTTTTACACTCAGTGGAAATTCTATTCAGTTCTGGCACTTGTTTAACTTCTGCATCACAATGTGCAGATAACCAGAATTTGTCAGGCCATTATTCCTTAACAATTCCCACAACATTCATAAACAAATTTGATTCAAGAAAACGTTCAGTTTCCATGAACTTTTCGAGCTCTTCTCGTCTTTGTAGTAAACTCAGGCCATAACCCCTTTTCTCTCAGTTCCCCAATCCATGCAACCATGGGTCGTGACCAAGCGCTAGATCTCATGGTTCTCAAATCAGGACTTCGGTTTTCAGGAAAATCCAATCATAGAACATCAGTTACTCGGAGTTCCAAATTACTGAACTCGCGAGGCAGGCGGATCAACCGTCCACCATACCTAACATCCGACGGTGGACATACAGAAGGAAGATCCTATCATCGAAGCCTCTAGGACTTCGGAGCTTCAAAACTTTGGAGTTTCGGGTTTTGGAGGTTTGAGACTTCGGTCCTGGAAGCTTTCACACTCACTTCCCTCTCCAACTACCGACTTCTGAACTTCCAACCTTTCTAGCCTCTGGGCCCACAACACAGCTGTCACCAACCACGGTGGTGACACGTGGTGTACTTAAGAAGTTCCATGTTACCCCAGGCGACGCCATCCGAACCCACTGCATCTACATTTTCCTTCGGGACCCACTGGCATGTGGCACACATCCCATGTGTCCACATTCATCCAAGTGGCATCAACATGACACACTACTTTGTGTCTTTGAGACTTCGTAATTTCGGGCTTCGGGAGTTTGTGCGTCAGCACATCCCACTTCTCCCGACATCCAAACTCCCAAAATTACAATATTCTCTTTTTCTTGATCCAACGATCAAGCTCTTTTTCCCAGATCTACGATGTAGATCTTCTCAGGATTTCGGAGTTTCAGGTTTCAGTGGTTTGTGTCTCAGCACACCCTGCTTCTCCCGATTGCCGAACTCTGAAAGGCTTCCAGGATAACCTTCCTGCACCTTCTCCGTATTTGATGGTCGTGAAGGACTCTCCATTTTCCCTAACAGATCCTATGGTTCTCAACACCCCAAGTGTTGACCTCTCTCTCTCATTCTGTGGTCAAACACCATACCGACTATGGTTTTATTCTACGCTACTCCTCTCAAGCTTCGTAACACGACCAAGTAACCCATTGACACTAAGAAATATTCTAAGGTTCGAAATTGGTTCCATCCGAACACCATTTCCACTCAAAACCTTGGGTCCAAAGAACACTTATCAGACCCATATAGGTTCAACGTTGAAACCTGGGGCTCTGATACCATATTGTAACATCCTTGACCATCCAAAGACCGGGTAATGCTACCATGCAGAATTTACATCTTATATAAAATATATGCATTTTAATGAACTTAACACAACTAACATAGAGTTAATGCTATCATACATAATTAAATAGAATTAAGCGCAATTCATACAAGCAACGAAATACATGAAGAAATACAACATCACAACAACATGCATAAAATACACAATTAAACACATAATGATACTTATCTTTTGTTTGGAGTAAATCCACCATCTGCGTGCAGACCTTCCACGAACCTCCCAACCTTAGACTGCACTACTCATCATTCTCAGTAGTAGGTCACCCCCGAGCTGGGACTAAAATCTACTGGGTAAGGTAATTCTAGGCTTGGCAAGGACAACAAGGAAGTTGCAAAAAGCAATAGGAAGGATCTTTTATCCCAGGAGCCACTTACACCCACAACACGCAAACCATCATTCCCCACACACCTTCTCCACCATAGTAGGATAGACCTTGACTAATACAAGTCCATCGGCTAGTACACCTCCCTTACCTTGGGCTTCAACAACAGGCTAGACCAGAAGTCTCAGAGTACTATGGCTACTACGAGACTCCCATCCAGGATAACTCACTTCCCAACAGACTCTCTCACCTGGGAAAGCTGCTCACAGGTCTGATAACCAACCTTCAACTCAACTACAAATAGGTACGGTTTACAACAACAACAACAACAGGGAAAAATGGGTATGGACACCCTAAAAGGAAACAACCTAACGCTAAGTCATAACACGGCTTAGGCAACTACAATTGCGCCAGGCTTCATAGGAAACAACATAGGACAAATTTCCCATTTATGGTTTCAGAGGTGCGAGAGGTATGCTGAGGTCAAAAAATGCAGAGGCAAGAACGGTTCACGTACAAGATGGTAGAATGGCAGGATGACCAACCTTCCCGTGAGGGTTTCCTTCACTGTGCGCGGGTATGCAGATGCAATGCAAAGGCAAGATGGTTTAGACAGAGTACCACCAACGAACTTAGATGGAGGATGGTAGGAAAGTGAGTCATGAACCCCCCAACACAGCTGATGCTTTTTCTTTTAACTGCATGATCCCAGGTCGACACTTGTCTTCCTGGAGCTGCATGCGTTCCATTTAGATTATGTTCCCCAACCACGAGGAACTTAGGATAACAAAATCATAAAATGTTCACTTTAGTCTTCAGGAAATAATATTGTAACATCCCCGACCATCCAAAGACCGGGTAATGTTACCATGTAGAATTTACAACTTATATAAAATATATGCATTTTAATGAACTTAACACATCTAACATAGAGTTACTGCTATCATACATAATAAAATAGAATTAAGAGCAATTCACACAAGCAACGAAATACATGAAGAAATACAACATCACAACAACATGCATAAAATACATAATTAAACACATAATGATACTTATCTTTTATCTGGAGTAAATCCACCAACTTTGTGCAGACCTTCCATGAACCTCCCAGCCTTAGACCGTGCTGCTCATCATTCTCAGCAGTAGGTCACCCCCCAGCTGGGACTAAACTCCACCGGGCAAGGTAATTCTAGGCTTGGCAAGGACAACAAGGAAGTTGCACAAAGCAACAGGAACGATCTTTTATCCTAGGAGCCACTTACGCCCACAACACACAGACCCTCATTCCCCACACACCTGCTCCACCCTAGGAGGATACACCTTCACTAATACAAGTCCATC
>SNQJ01S0231710.1:0-14178 GCA_010110895.2 Picea sitchensis
ATTTTATAAACTTAGTCCAATTTATCCCACATGCATCATTGGAAATGTTCTCCTCTCACTCTCTCATATATAATTGAGGTGAAGGAGGCCCTTTAAGCATGCAATGGAGTGTGATGTAAAGCTTCATGTGAATGAAGCGTAGCTAACATCTCTTTATTTTTAGAGATAAGCTACCCATTTTTCCAGTTTGTGTTCTACAATGTTTTTTCTATCTTATTCAGTAATAGAAGTTGGGTTTCACTTTATTTCTATGTTCTCTTCTATATTTTTGTGTATTTCATTGTTATATCTTGGTTATATTTCTTCTTTCATGCCGTTCTCAAAATAATTCAGGTCAGATGTACTCTGAAGGAGCTTCGAGAGGAGATATGTATCATTGATTTGTCGATATGAAAGGAGCTCAAAGAAGCAATAAGGGCCATTGATCTGTCAAGATCAGAGGGACTCAACGGACAATCTGGATCATTGATCTTTAGCTAAGGGCTCATGAGGATGACATGGATGGTTCCACGTGTCGAGCATAGAAGGTGTCACTTGACATAATGATTTGGCACTTGTAGGTGAGCTTTTGTGGGAAATACAAAATCCACGTGTTAGGTGGAAATGGTGCCACATGTCATGCAAATATGACATCACATTCCCAAGTAGTGACATGTGTCACCAAGGGATTTTCCAATGGGATGAAGGTGGGTCCTAATTGGATGAAGAGGTCCTAATTGGTATATATGGAAGCGCGCATGTACAGAAGCGTGGATATACGGAAGCACACATATACATCCCCATACCTATTACATAATCCCAAAACCCAAAAATACCTAAATAAGGGGCCAATATCTGCGATCTCTGCTTCGACTTTCACTCTACCTTCGATAGCCTGTCGAAGTCCCAAAAATAGGTCAAACTTGACCAAGGATCTCCAAAACTTGGCTAAGGGCCAACATGCCCCTAACACTCACCCGTGACTAGTCCCGAGTCACTTTTCTCTAGGTAGCTCTGCCTCAAAATCCTCGATCTTGGCTTGAGCTGCCTGGGCCTCCTACTTTGCCAGGGCATCCACAACATAAGCATCCAAGAGCATTGCAATAGAGTTGGGAAACAATTCTTCATTCATTTAAGAAAGTAATGGAGAATGAGAAGTTGCACAAGTAATTCTAGAAGAAACATTGTAAAGTTGTTGTACAAGCCAATTGTAGATGGATGCGTGATTGCAGACAACAAATTTGGAGGACAAAATGTTTTTGAGGATGTTGATGGGGACATCAATGAATTTTAGTGGGGGTGTATGTAAGGCACTGACCTTTAATGGTTTTGGGCACCTCCGTCACATGATCACCTTAATGGTCACTTGCGGGCATGGGAGAACTTGAGGTAAGATTGATGGATGGAAGAGTCTATTTTGGAGTCCCTTGGTCAATTAGAAAGGTGCACCATGGACATTATAGACACCCATAAATTGGTCATAAATTGGGTGCATTGCCAACCTTGATAGCTTGCACTAGTTGGTTAAACCAAGAGAATATTGGAAGGGAAGTTGGCAAGGAAAATTAAATAGGTTAGTCATGGACAAACTCACCTATAGACATGAAATACATGTGATGGGAAAAACAAAGTAAAAAACTTGACTTAAATTTATAGACTTGCGTGCTTTGGCTACATGCAAACTTGTTGGGTGTTCCACACTTGGAGGTTGAAACATATAGTAAAAGTTCCTTCGAGCACAAATATCTATGGAGTTTAATTGTGGGATGAATTTTTCGGGCACACATCCACCAAGTGCACATCCATCTAGCATACATCCACTATGCACACTAGTGGATGTAGAGTTATGTAGAGTCACACTAGTCGGCACACTAGATGTAGAGTTATGTGTACCAGGTGCACTTGGAAACACTTTCTAGGGTGCAATTGGACATACATGTTGGGATTATACATTAAACATCGGAGGAAAATCCATGAAAGGGGCAGAGGAACCATCAAGCACAACTAAAGTTGAAAATGTGTGCACTTAGGTCCACTTAGGCTTGTAGGGAATTGCAAGTGCAAGACAAGTCTTGTATAAATAGTAGACCTCAAAGGTGATAAGGCATAAAATAATCCAGTCATCATCATTCAACAAGAGTATGAAGGAGCTCTGTGATTGTGCTAAGTTAAGGGTTAGGCACAATGGGGAAAATTGCACTAGTTGAGTAAGAAGAAGAAGAAAATAGGACCTGTAGAAAACATGCATGTGCTTATTTCAAGGGTTGGATTGTGCAAGTTTGTTGGGCAGTAGGAAAAAGGAAATATGTTAGAATTATTGTAAATATGTAATAGTGTTACAAGTAGAAGGTTGCAACTCCCTTTTTGTATATATATATATAACATTCTTCATCTAAATAAAGTTAAGTAATTTTCTTTGGATGTCTTCTATACATGTGTGTTGTAGTCTTTTTATTTAGATAAATGTTGTGTTCCTTGTAATGTATTGAGTTCCCCAACTGTTGAATACATAGCTAAGTATAAGTATTCTTGAGATGTTTTAAATGCTACAATTGGACGTGTGCTTACTAATGAATGGACTTGGTTGAGTAGGACTTATTTTCATTTGACTGATTGTAGAATAAGGCAAAGATATGGGTAAGCCTTAACCGAAATGGTGTAGTTTGGATATAGTAGTCAAGGCAAGGTAATGTTGCATGACCTTAGGTGTCGAAACAAATTTTGGAGAAACTCAAGTTTGAAAATAATTTTTTTGATTTGGATAGACCGTAGCCCTGTGAGAGTTGATGTGCCACAAAAGAAATTAAATAGTGATCACATGAGAAAAAGAACTTGCACTAATCAATTGGCATGTCATCGCTGAGCTTGATCTATTCGCTTAGGCACATAATTTCACTTCATCCTTACCTCTAAAATGAAATTTTTCTATGATGGTTAAATTTTTTTACAACCTCTAATTTTAGGTCTTATGTAAATTTATAAAATTTCATTTCTCTTTTATTATATAAAAAACATTAAAAGAAAAATCCACATTTCATCCCAAAATGAGGCCAATGCCTTTGACACTACATCTTTGTGAAACAACATCACATCCTTTCCTCTAACTTCTTTTAAATAATGATTTATAAGTGACATTTTGGATTTGGCCTTTGGGTTGAAAACTCTAATTTGTACAACAAATTAACTATGCAAAAACTCCATCTTAATAAATATGGTATTTCTCTGATAGATTTGAGTTTAAGATAGATTTATGATGGTTTAAATTTTTAGATGTTGTCACTTATTTAATGGATTATTGTGGTTTACCTTTTTTAGATGTTGTCAAGTATATATGTATATAAGTAGTTATTTATTCTTTATTTAATTTTTTGGTTATATATAACATGTAACTTGTGGGTTGTAAGGCACCTTGCTACTATTAGTGAAATAACAATTAAATAACTACTTAAGTGTATATAAGTCTAAATGTTATATTTATTTAGAACTTTTTCCGATATATATCATTTAAATAATTTTTGGTTAAATTAGAGATTTTCATTATTAAAATTACACTTTTAAATCCATAAATAGATTCAAAATTTACAAAAATTGTTATTGTGATTGAAATTGTACAATCTTAATAATTTTAGTAATTGATATTTGTGATTCCAATCATTTTTTTAAATGTTTCATTGGATTTTGAAAAAAATGCGAGGTTAAAATTATAGATAGCAAAAATATCAATAGTAAAGGTCAAAACCATAGATGTTTTGATGATGCTTATCTACATATAAAATTAGATAGCGTAGTGTATATGCTTGGTCATAAATTAGAACCGACACAAGACATAATTCTATCCTCAACTCATTATGGTTTTATGTTGAGACTCAGTTGTATGCGTCATTCAATATGTTTTTATACTACAAGTCATTCTTTTCAATATTTCTGATTCCAATATGTTTTTTCCAACTTGATCTTCTTTCGTTCCTTGATTGAGCAAGGAAGAATAGAGACTGAGGATCAAAAGGTGGAGTAGAATGCGACATCAATAGGTGAGAATTATCTATCCTCATCACTCATTATGGTTTTATGTTCAAACTCAGTTGTATGCATCATTTGTTGTGTTTTTATACTGCGTGGCATTCTTTTCAGTATTTTTTATTCCAATATGGTTTTTCCAACTTGGTATCTTTTCGTTCGTTGTATGAACGAGTAAGAGGGTTACTGTATGTTGAATTATAAGAGGGTTACTATTTTTTCCAATTAGGCCTACTCTTGTTTGGTGTAGAATTTTCGACAAGTATATGGGTCTCGTTGCCGCTCAGAATTAAAAGAATAAAAGGGGAAAAACAGTGAATTGTCCCCCAAAAGTTGTAAATAATCCTAAGGATAATATAAATGAAATGAAACTAATATAATCCTAACTACTTATAATCTATCCTGGGAGCAAGGCTAAAAGAATGAGTACAGGGAAAGGTAATACCATCAGAACCAGAGATAGTTCATGTATTCTAATGATAAATGAAGACAAGAATGCTACAGATACATAGAAAAATAGTTATACAGTAAATCCACAACATCGTTTATGTACCCACAAGAAAACATGTGACAACATGAAAATAAAAAAGAGAGTGCATAAATAATTCATACAATAGAATCCTATCTACTCAAGCAGAAGAAAAACACACAAAGAACAACCTCATATACATTCATCAAAGCCACAAATTTATGAAATGTATTTTTATCTTTATTAACTTGGAAGTGATATTAATATCTTTCATTACAAAGGGTAAAAGTCCTCCTCTACATTCAACGAGCTCTCTTTTATAAAATAAGAGAGACTCTTAAGCTCTAGAAATTGTTCCTTTCATTTCCCTTCGTTTTGTATGTTTTTTTACATCAAATTTCTTTTCCATTTTCAAAAATGTAGACATGGAAGTAACAAATGGAAGATGAAGAGACCCCTGAGTGGTTGCATTTTCCCTATGGCAGTTTACAAATTATATTCATTCAAAAATCAGTATTCACTCATCTTGTTGGTGTCGTCTTTCATTCCTCGAGACATTTTGGGTGTCTTTTGTGTTTTTCTACTAATTAATATCTTCTGATATTATTCTCCTCTATATCATATTTCAATTGATATATTGCTGGTATGATTTGGTTTCCTGCAGCTTGAGATATGATTGTTTGAAGTCTACATAGATCTTTCTTCAACTGAATTTGGGCTTCTTTTGTGTTTCGATTTTTTGGACAATTTTCACTCCTTATCTGCTAACACTTATGACCCAATAATTTTCTTCTCTTTTCCATATTTCAATCTATCCCTCCTAGTTCCAATTTCATTTCCCGTAGCTCTAGATATGGCTTCTTGAAGTCTCCATAGCCATTTATTCCGTCGAATTCATGGTCTATTATTTTTTGCATTTCCTTATGTCTTTTATCACATGTCTGTCCTGAAGACCTATGCCACTGAATTATTCTGTCTGATACCTTTCCAACGAGGTATCATGAACCCAATTTTGAAATATGTAGCCCAAGTTATGCATGTTTAAATAACATTACCCAACAACCATCGATTAAACGTATGGGTGAACCCTCATCGTTGATCCTTAACCTGCAAAAAGGAGTCTCACGTGCATAAGAGAGTTTGACAATCAACGATTTAAATGGTTTTACCCCCTATAGATAGTGTGAATAAGAATCTAGGCGGGCATGTGACCTGTGGGTTTTAGTATAATTTTAGTTAATTTTCCCTTCTTTTAAATTAGGAAAATAATCAAAAAATAAAATAAAATAACAAAAATTATTTAAATTAATCTACATTATTTACAAATATTAACAAAGTTAATAAAACTAACTCTAATCTAAATGAAAATTTTAAAAAAATAATAATCTAATTACCCCCACTAATGTGAAAATAAAAATTACTAAAGTTAAAACTAATCGAATAATAATAATTGTCCAACCCCCCTCTGGATTTGAACTTGTAACCTCAAAGGAAGAAACACATGTTTTTAACCATTAGACTCATTTAGGTTGTTTACTCATCTTATCAACAATAAACTAGCAATCCATAAAAATAATAAAAAACAATCAAATTAAAAAAATTAAAAAAATTTAAATAAAACAAACAAATAAATAAAAATAAAAACACAAAAAATAAAAAATAAAATAATAAAATATAATATCTCCCTTAGTTCCCCCACCAGAATGGACATGCGTGAGGGCCAATAAGGATAGACTTTGGATAGTACGTTAGGCTTAGGTGGGTAAGAGGGAAAATGAAAAGGTTAAAAAGTATGTACAAGTTAGGGTTTAGTAAAAGAAAAGGAAAAAAGAAAATAGAATTAAAAAAAAATTAAAATTAAATTAAAAAAATTAAAATTAAAATTAAAACGACTATATATATATATATATATACCCTAGCTCTTAGTCAAAAGAGTATAGATGGTTTATTTATTTAATACAAATTAGTTTATCCCTATAAAATAAAATAAATTACCCATGTAAGATAAATATTTACATGAATAAATTTTCATTTAAGTAAAAGTAAACACTTGAAGTAATTATAAGGGAAAACCATGGGAAATACCATGTGGTTTCATAAAACCATGGGAAAATAAACATAAATAATTTACAAAAATAAATAAAATTAAAATAAAAAGAAATTACAATAAAATAAAATAAAATATTTACAAAAATAAAGAAAAGAAAATAAATTAAATTAAATTACAAGTTAGAAAATTAAGCCCAAATTACACAACGCCAGGTTCCATGCCCCCTCAAGGTTCTGCACTTAGGCGTCAAAATCTAGCAAAAGGTGTATAAGGTACGATTTAAGAAAGTAGACATTATGGAGAGGAGCGAGGACATATATCGATGAAGGATGTGGTGAATAAGTTGTGAGTAAGGGAAAGAGATGGAGGTGAAGTATATGACACTTAATGTAATGATTTAACGTCACAAGTAGCGACAAGTGGAAACATGAATCAACTCCAACCACACACACATCACATGCTAGTTCACTCAATATGCACATCTCAGAGGGTGGACATACTTCGATCACGAGGAGCGGGAATACAACAAGATTAAGGAAATGTTCCTTGCACCTGACCACTACGCATGCCATAGATAGCGAATAGGCCTCAAGAGATGACACGACAAGGACTAACAATCAAGAGTATGAACATGATTTTGGATTAGGTTTTTGTTAGTAGGTAAGACTAAAAAGGACTTAGTATATATCAATCTAAAAAGGTTTAGGGACATGCTAGAAAGAAAGATGGATCTAACAACCTTGTGTACTTTGGACCTTGAGGTAACTACAAGCCAAGGTAAGTCGCTTCCCGCTAAGGAAAAGCCTGGCAAGAGTTAAGCTCGAGGTTGTGGAAAAGGATCAAGAGATTTCCCCATAGGCCTCTCGAGGAGCGCCCACATCAACAAAGTGGCCCTACAAACTTACTGCTCCAAAAAAAAAGAATGATATCAGTCATGTGCTTAAAAGGAGACTCGTCAATACATCATAAGTATTATGTTTCCTACCTTTAAGTCAATTTATAGGAGAGTGTTAGGTTCTTCAACAATCAATCATGGGTGCATATAAATAGGTGTCTTGATACTGTATGTGTCAAGTTTCAACTCAAAAGAAGGATTATTTATTTTGTAATTCATACTTAGAGTATGAAATAGAAGATTAAGATCCACATGCGAAGGTATAAAAGGTGGCGTCATGAAGCACAACATGCAAGAAGGGATATTCATAAACTGAGTTACCCACTCATTAATTCTTCAACTACGAACTCATTCAAGACATGCAATACAATACCAAACCTTATAGCCACATAACATCATCAAGAACTTCAGAATCAACAAAAGGTCTGAAGATGACATGTCAATTCCATCATACAAAGGTAAATGAAATATCATAGGTCAATAATCATCATGAGGACATTTGAAATCATTATATCAAAAGGATTAATAAACACCCATCACAGTTAGTCATCATTCAAGATAAAACCCCCAACTCCTTTTGTTATTAGATAAACTTGTCAGAGTCTTTGAGCCTATGGTTTCTACTTAAGTCTGCATTTTTTCCTATTTTTCATTTCATTGACTGCCTAAAAAATATCGGCCCTAAGATTTTTTGTTTTCTCTAAGGTCGATCACTTTTGTCTTTACCTTTTTCGTTGATACTTTTGTTTTCCCGAGCCCTCGGCTAGTAATCGAAGTAATTGTTCACAGGCCGCAGTCGTGAGCACCAAGTGCAACACTTAGAGTGATCTGATATGGACTCAAATAAAGCGAGCGAGCAAGATCAACTTTTAACGGCAAAGATCCATTAGGCAGAGCGGATCGGCGACCATTGGGGGATCGGGATTATAGAGTTACATGAAGTATAGCGCCAGACAGAGTTTTGAAATCACGAGGTCATCCTAGCCATCGATCCCGGGAAAAGAACGTGGTGCACAATCAACATTTCACTTACTCTGATAATGGAGCAGTCAAAGGGTAGAGTCATGAGGACTCGTGAAACTCGAAATGTCGATATGATCTGGGCGATCCAATGTAAAGGGACGCATGTCATCCAATCCGAGCGATCATGATTTCGTGATTCGGGGATTTCAGCATGGAACACAACATGAAATCGCAAAAAAAAAAATCCCGAAACGCTTGGGAATTAGGCCCGCAATCACAGCCCAAGGTCATATGAAAAGTGGGGTCAAAAGGAAGGAAAGCACCTGATTGAGTGACGGGCGACTGAAGTTGTTCGAGGAGATGATCATGGTCTTCGGATTCAATGTAGATCTGACCGTCGATCTGAGCATGGTCATTTCACAGGAACGAGCATTGAGATATTTGAAGTCAAGGGGAGTGAAAAGTACCAAAATGAAAAATCCTAAAATTTCATATGGGATAAGCACGAGGTCATGACCCGAGGTCATGTGGGCGATGAAAAGGAGCTGCGTGAAATATCAAAGCGCTCGAGCTGGTCACAGATAAAGATCTACGTGGCCTCGAGGTTCCAGAATTGACTCAGAGGAGTTGTGAGCTCGCCTGGAACATTCATGGGTGTTAAGCATCATCCTGATCTTAATAAAAGTAGCTAATGAAAATGGGGAGGGTAGTTGAAACTGCGTCTCACCACATAAATGGAAATCCTAGAAAATCTAGCCATGGAGTACAGACTATCGGCTGAAAGTTCCCATGTCATGGATTTTCTTGTGAAGCCCATACTGATATGATCTTGCGTCTGACAAAAGAATGTAAGTACGGTCTGATAGAGGAATATGCAGATGCGAAGCCTTGAATGCATGACTAGAGCACACTTCTAAAGGGAGCAAGTTGCTTTGAGTATAAATACTCAGTTTTGATATTTTGTTAGGGTCGATGGTAGAGAAAGCTCCCTTATTGTAAAGTTTTAATGAAGCTTTTGGTTCTCTGGTTATGCATCGTAATCTGAGATTTCTTGTTTAATGATAGCCATCTTTCTTACTCCCTCTTGTTTCCCTCTGATACTGAAAGAGTTCATGATTCATTGATTCACATGAATTATTGTGACCGTATTATGATACATGTTTGATTATAATGCTGTTATAATTCCTTTTAGTTTCTTTGAGATGTGAATTCAAAAAGATCTTGTTTTCAAAACTTTTCCTCCTTGGGTTGCTGGAAGACCTGATGTCCTCGGTAGACCTCTAAATTTTCTCACCAAATTCATCCTCCTACTCACCACTATACTACAACTTACTGACTAATGTTAAACCAAGACCCCACCTGCTTGTGCATCCAGTCCAGATTTCTGAGTTAAGATGATATTTTCTTGAGACTGCACCGATCTGACCTTTTATAGCCAACCTGTGACATAAAACTCTGATGGGTACTGGTTTTACCTCCGCCGCAATTCGGAGGTGAATTTCGATTCTAACACCTTCAAGGTAGGAAAATAAATAGCATTAGGCTCATGCAGTAGAGGATTAGCCAATAGGTTTGAAATTTTAGTAGGGGAGGCCTTTCCTTTCGCTTGTAAAAAAAAAAGTAAAGAGGGGTTGTTGCAGCCACAACACTATATAAGTAATTTAGTCAAGGAAAGGGTGATAGAAAATGCATTAAATACATATAGCAAGAGCATTAAGGCAAAGAGACACGTTCACAAACTTGCATCAAGTTGCATTGAAACTAATGACGGTGACAATCATATATCCCTCAAAGTAGACTTAAACAATGTACTAGAAGTGTACAATGTGCAAAGGCACCACATCATTCAACTTGGTGATATCCTTCATGAAATACAGATATAGATGATGAAGATGAATTCGAAAAACCAACGAAAAACAAAAAAGGAAGGTCGATGATTCTCAAAATCTTCCCGAATAAGCTAAATAAATATTGGATATGTATGTAACACAAAAGGATAGATACCATATGACAAAGTAGATACCATATGACAAAGTAGATACCATCATGATGTTGCATGGGCTATATCTGCAAGAAAAAATAAAAACACATATGACAAAGTATATACCATCATGATGTTGCATGGGCTATATCTGCAAGAAAAAATATGAAGAAATTGATACAAGTCAAACCATCAATATGATATATAACCAAAATGAAGATAAAGAAAATAAAAATCATCTACCTTCTTTTGAGGAAGTTGGTATTTCAGGGAGGAAGAAACATCCATTTTAAATGAAAGAAAGTTTTCAATTTGGAATAATATTTTTTCAAATTTTGTAAATCAAGGTGGAATGATGTTCTCCTTTTCTGCTCGAAGCAATCTTATGCAATGCATGGGAAAAAGTGTAGATTGACAAGCGTTGTTGAGAACATGTACATCAAGAGAAATATATGAAGCTATATTATCAAACAGTTATCAACAAGTGAAATATTATATTTCAATTCTTATTTTCTCATTAGCAGATATTTGAGGTCTAAATGAGACTTTTAATGAAATTAATAAAATAAGAAAATTAGAAGTTAGGAATTTCAGAGGGAAAGTAGACAAATATGCAACATTAAATTGTGCATCCAACAAGTATCCACGCATGATACTTTTTGTAAACCCACGAGAAGATAAAATGAAAATATGTGGAAAAGAAATGTGTTTTCATTTTCTCCCTCCAACACAATTCATCCATGTCATTGACACAATCGTTGTAAATCATATTGGTTGAAATTAATATTTTCTTTATTAAGAAAATTTGTTTAGGAAGCTCATTTTAAACCTCAAATTTTCCTTGATATTCAACTTTCTCCTTGTAGTAGATTTATTTCTACACTTCAATTTATGCAATTTGAAACACACATATAAACAAAAATCATAAACCCTTATGCATATATGATCTTATCCTAGTGGACCTTTGTGTGTTAACAAGGGTCAAAATTTATTATCCCTTGTAGGTCAGGGAATGTGCTTGGATTATAAAAGCATGCATTTTTTTTAAATCCATAAGCAGTTTTTGAACACTTATTTGGAAAATATCATTGTGGTGGCATTTATAGTGTTTAGTGTTGATGATTAGAACTGCGTGAGACATCCTCTAGGACACATATTGATTTAGTCGACCTGAGAGAGAGCCCCTGAGATGGATGTGTGGTTCATATCTGAGACAGAACTGGAACGTAGTGATGGGCTCCTCCTTACAGAGAGTTGAGAAGAACTCCTGATGATTCTCCTATGTAACGCAGTGAGAAAGAAGATTTGTTGAGTTGGACATGCCTATGGATGAACACAAGTTAAACGTGTGAATTCCCATGAGTTGGGTGCATCATTATGAGACAGATATTAAGAAGTCATATTAGCCTCATCTAAGCAGAGAGTTGAGATGATGAACTCCGGATGAATCTCATGTTTAATGCAGTGGGAAAGAAGATCCGTTGAGTTGGACGTGCCTGTGGATGAGAAAAAGTGAACGTGATCCTAATGGTTGAGCACTAGTGAGTGTGGTTCTCCTGTGAGACACAGTGAGACATAGATATAGACATCCCTGTGGATGTACCCCTAGTGGTTGAGAACTAGCGGGTGTATGATATCCCTTGCTATATTGTTCAAGATTCAGACTTACCTGTAACCCTATTTGTAATTTAAAGGGTACGGGTCGGCCCCACATTAATGTAAAAGATAATTAATGTAATAGATAATTAATATAAAAGATAATTAATATGGTAATTATTAATTATATTTTGAGTTATTGAGGTCGGCCCTATAGTGCCAATAGACACATCATTTGATGTGACAAGTCTTGTATAAATAAAGGTGAATTCCAATTGAGAAAACCCACTTATCAGTGTGTCATCTCATGATTTCAGAAGTTGTGGTATGAAATTATGAAAATTACAACACCCACTTGTGTGCTAGGTTTGTGATGGTGTGGGAGGTCTTTCTCTTGAGGAATATAGCAAAGGATTGGCTAGGTTTTCTTCCCTTGTTGAGAAAGGTTTCCCATGATACTTCTTGTGTTCTTGTGCATGGTTATTCTTCTTGTGATATTGGTTTGTTGCAGTAGTTATGGTTCAAGTAATAGTTAAACAGAAAATTTAAAAGAGAATACATGAGCCATAGTTCATTGAAAATCCAACATTTAGAAGTCTTAGAGTAATTAAATCCTACGTGTTTTATGTACTTAATATGGGATATTCATCATCATATTTTTAATATTGTGGTTATCTAATTGTATTGTAGAGAATATCTCTACGTGAGTGATTTAGCAGTTTGTTAGATCTAAGAGAAATCTTAGATATCTGGTTGAGAGATTCTCTCAACAAATGGATTGTATGACTAAGATAATCAATCTATCACAAAGATAACATTAATGTATTTATATGTATTTTTTTGATTAAATATTACAATACTTAAAATATATTTTGTGTGTGAATAATGTCTCCTCTCCCAATTTATATATTGGTATCAAAGATTGTCTGAATTGAACTTAGGGACAACTTCCTCGTAGAAGGAGAACATGAAAGAGATGTAATTTGTTGTAGGAGAGTAGATAGATTATTGTTTGAGTGTTTTTTTGTGTGAAGATTGATTTTTTGTGTGATGATTAAGTTTCAGGGCCATTCGACCAGAAAAAATACTTCAATAGTTTCTTCCCTTTATCCTCATCATGAAACAATCCAGAGTAAATTATTGTGCATCCTCTCTCATTTCCATGGGATAGCGCGCATTATTCGACTCAAGAAAGAAATCCTCCTTCGCTTTCATGCATCGAACCAAAATCTTAGGCATCTACATGGTCGTTATTAGCATGGACCGCCCTCGAACCTCCTCCGCCAGATTTATTTGCAATTTGGCACCCACTTGGACAATTCGCTCCATGATGCTTGGAAACAAAGTAATCAGTTCTTCGAAAGCATTGAAACATACCGGCATAATGATTTTGATGATGTGGAATCTCGCCTTCTCACTATTTGAATCCTTGAGAAGCAGTCATTGAATCCTTGAGAAGCCCTCAAAGAAGAAGAGGGGGAAATCATAAATTAGTTAAGTTAGTGTGATTTTTTTATTTTTTTTTTTAAGTACAAGAGTTTTTGTTATGGTTATTTATGTATCTCTGTAGATGGAAGTATGTCTATAGATTGGTCAGTTGTTAGTCTAAATTGATTACTAGGTCAAAAGAAATTGTATTTTCAAAATCGATCACCTGCAGGTAAAATCTCAGTATGGATGGTTGTCTAGCTAGTTCTGGAGACGTGGATGGAGGGAACGATCCCTCATTAGTTGTTGAGACATGAAAGTGGTCTTGTAGTGAGGGTGAAGAGACAACTTGATGCAGTTAGTATACTGGAAGATTTCAAAATGATTAAGGGATGTTGATGAAGACCATACTCAACAGAGATCACGAAAACTACTCGTTAAGAGAGTTTGTTGGAGTAATTAACTCCTACTTGTCTTATGTACTTAATATGAGATATTCATCATCATATTATTACGATTGTGGTTTGCTAATTGTAATGTAGAAAATAATTCTACCTGAGTGATTTAGGAGTTTGTTAAATTAAGTATGTAGTTGAGAGATTATGTCAACAAATGGATTATATGGCTAAGATACTCAATCTATCTTAAAGTCAAACTTAATGTATTTATATGTATGTGTGTTGATTAAATAATAGAATAAATATAATAAATTTTGTCTATGAATAATATCGACTCTACCAATTTTTAAATAGAAAAAATTAATAATGATTAATAATATATGTAAATTTAAAATATATATA
>SNQJ01S0231711.1:0-14149 GCA_010110895.2 Picea sitchensis
CCATTTACAGCACATATTCATACTTATGAGTTTTGCCATAGTCCTTGGCCAGTTCGGTTATATTTACAATCTGGGGGAAACAGGGTGTTACAACTCCCCACAGGGAGTGGTTCTGTGAATATGAAAAATATGATGGAGGTAATGTTTTCCTAGGTGATGACTCGACAATAAAAATCATAGGTCAAGGAAAATTGAAGTTGAGGCTCATAGATGGAAGGATTAGAACACATGGTGTTCTACACATCCCAGGATTGGCCAAAAGTTTGGTTTCTGTAAGAAAAATGGACGATGTAGGGGTAAAAACAATATTTGAAAAGGAAACCTGTAGGATGGTTTGAGGAGAAATGGTGTTGTTGGAGGGAGTTCAGTTTGGAACTCTGTATAAGCTACAAGGAAGCACTATTAGTGATGGGTGTAATATTTCTATTGTTCCTGATATTGGAGTTGAAGAAGAAAGAACTCCTATAGTCTATGGAGAAAAGGTTATGTTGTGGCATCAAGTTTTGTGGAATATTGGAGAGACGGGTCTTCAACTACTACACGGTAAATGTATGGTTGAATGTATGTCTAACTACTCTCTAGATTTTTATTTATGTGAACATTGTGTATATGGGAAGAAGAATCAAGTAATATTACCCTCGGGTGTAACAAGGGAAGAGGGAATTTTACAGCTAGTTCACAGTGATGTTTTTGAATCTGTGTCGGTCCCATCATTGGGAAAATCTGTGTACTATGTCTCATTTATAGATGACTTCTCAAGGAATACTTGGATATATTTCCTCAGGGAGAAATATAAAGCCTTTGAAAGGTTTAAAGAGTTTAAGGCTCTTGTTGAGAATCAAACAGAGAAAATAATTAAGGTGTTTAAGATAGATAATGGCAAAGAGTTCTACAAGAATGAATTTGAAGAATTCTATAAGAAATGCGGTATAGCAAGGCATAAGACTACTCCATATACACCTCAACAAAATGGAGTTGCAGAAAGTACGAACAAGATGTTGATGGAAAAAGAAAGGTCCATGCTCAGTGGTGTTGGGTTATGGCAAGAATTCTGGGTAGAGGCAGTGGGTACTTCATGTTACATTGTCAACTGATCACACTCATCAATGTTGGATGACAAGAATACACAAGAGGTATGGACTGATAAGAAACCTTCTCTCACACATCTCAAGGTACTTGGTTGTGATGCATATGTTCATGTTCCAAAGGAAAACAAGAGTAATCTGGATAAGAAGGCTGAAAAGTGTATCTTTATTTGATATAAAGATGGTCTCAAAGGTTGTAATATTTGGAACCCAGAAACTAAGAAGGTTGTGTATAACTGAGATGTGGTATTTAGAGAAGTGAAGGATGTTATTAAAGAGGAAGTCCTACCAAGTAAGGAAGAACCAGAGAAAATAAATTTTTATTTAAAGGATGATGAATCAGACTCTAGAAAAGAACAAGAATCATAAGAATGCGATCCTCATACTCCAGTATTGAGGAGATCGGTTCGAGAAATAAGGATACCAGAAAGGTATACTCCATATGATTTCTATTCAAATTTTTCCTTGTCTATTACTGATGATAATCCTAGAACTGTCAGAGAGGCAGTGGATTTAGTGGATGGAAATCTATGGAAAAATTCCATGGACGAAGAAATGGAAGCCTTGGATAAGAATGAGGCTTGAGATCTAGTAGAGTTGATGACTAGAAGAAATCCCATTGCCAGCAAATGGGTATTTAAAAAGAAGTTGAATGCAGAAGGAAAAGTGGAGAAATACAAAGCTTGGTTAGTAGCAAAGGGTTATTCCCAGGTGGATGGAATTGATTTTGGTGATATTTTTCCTCATGTTACCAAGTTAACCTCTATAATATTTTTGTTATCTATTGTTGTTTCATTTGATTTTGAAGTAGAGCATATGGATGCGAAGACAACATTCCTACATGGGGATCTGGAAGAAGAAATCTATATGAAGAATCTAGAAGGATTTGTTGTGAAGGGAAAGAAGGAGTTGGTATGCAAGCTAAAAAAGTCCATGTATGGTTTAAAATAGTCACCAAGGATGTGGTATCAAAAATTTGATACTTATATTTTGGGACTTGGTTTCACAAGAAACAAAGAGGATCATTGTGTGTATTTTAAATTAATTGGTGATCATTTGATTTATTTGGTCTTGTATTTGGATGACATGTTGTTGATAGGAAACAACAAGGAGATTATCCAGGATGTGAAAACTCAGTTTCCCTCTAAATTTGAAATGAAGGATCTCAGTGATTCAAATTTCATTTTGGGCATGGAAATTAAAAGAGATCGAAAAAAGAGGAAACTCTGGTTAAATCAGAGAAAATATGTCGAGAAAATATTGCACAGGTTTAATACGTAGGAATCTAAATCGGTTAAGGTTCCTATTCCTGTTGGTGTAAATTTATCTACGGATCAGTGTCCCAAGACAAAGAAAGAGGAGGAGGACATGTCTCATGTTTCATATGCGAGTGCAGTTGGCAGTTTGATGTATGCAATGGTCTGTACTAGACCGGACATTCCACATGCAGTGGGATTTTTGAGCAATTATATGTCAAAACCAGGGAAGGAGCATTGGAGAGCAGTAAAAAGGGTTTTCAAGTATTTTTGTGGCACTGATAGCTATGGATTGTGCTACCATGGAACACCGATATTGGACAGAGTATTGGATATACATGGCTTTGTGGATACATACTAGGTTGGATATCTGGATCATAGGGGATCTACAAGTGGGTATGTGTTTAACCTATTTGGATGAGAAAAAGATATGATGTAGTGGCACTTTCAACTATAGAAGTTGAATACATGTTAGTCACTCATGCAAGTAAGGAAGAAATATGGTTACAAATATTGTGTTCAGGTATTGGGTTGGTACAACAAGTTGTAAGGATAGATTGCGACGGTCAGAGTGCAATTTTTTTGGCGAAGAACTCGACTTATCATTCAAATAAAAAGTATATTGATATTCAATATCACTTTGTGAGAGACATGGTTGAAGAAAAGAAAGTGTTGTTGATGAAGGTGGATACTTTGAAGAATGTTGCAGATTCATTAACAAAATATGTGAGCACTAAGAAGTTCTCTTGGTGTAGAGGATCCATGGGTATTGTTGCCCTATATTGTTGACTATGTAACCCTGTAACCCCCTGTATGCAAAGAAATCAACAAGTGGGAGAATTTTGGGTATGTGTTATATTCCTTACCTCAGGAAACATGTCACATTTTTGCCTTGTTTTTCATGTTGCCTCGATTTTTGTGTCCATTTTTGGGCAGTTTTTCGGCACATTGTTTTTTGCCAATGGTTTTCTACTTTTGGTTAAGGAATTAGGTTTGTTGACTAATCTAGGTCATTGAGTTATGGTTTTGGATGTCTCTAGATCCTATATGTATATTGTATAGTAAACAATGTATCACTATGAATGAATATAGAATATGTTGGTTTTCCCAGTTCGGGTTTTTAGGAGAAAAATATATGTGTAATGTTTGTATTTTCCATTGTATATTTTCTATTCTTTTATAGAAAATCTGTTTGTAGTAGGGTAAATTCACGGAGGTGGGTAACACTTTCGTGAGAATATGATCTCCAAAATTCCGAAAAACATTGTTTCGTCCGAAGAAATATTATTTTTCGGATGAAAGATACTTTTTTTGGTCAAACGAATTTTTGAATGAACCCTGGAACATCAAATCGAATGGTACAGTGATGGTGCCCTCGATTTTCGTGTATAAATTTAGTCGGATGGATGTTTTTCATCCGACAATATATTTTCAGCTGAAAGATAGTTCGATCGAAAACTTCTTTCATCCAAAAGATTATTTTGTCTGAACTAATATTTCAGACGAAATAATATTTCGACCGAACTATTGTTTCAGTCGAAAAACTATTTATATATTAACTAGACATCGTAAACATAAAATTTTTACCAGCTCTTCCCGACTGTGATAGTGAGTGAATGTGTGTGGTGTTCGTGTGGACGTGGTGGTGGCATAGATGTCGTGTTGGTGGGAGCTCCTTTTGTTGTGTTTGCGAGCGGTTGGGTGGGCCGCACTTCAGGTAAGCCTAAAACTCCATTTGAAATTTTTATTTTTTAATTTTAATTTTAAGTTAAATGGAGAACATTGTAGCCAATCCATGGGCATGCCAACGTCTTGGCCATAGGGCTGGGCCCCCACGACCAAGTCACATTCCACTAGACTATGACTTGGTCACGGGGGGCCATCCCTGTGGCCAAGCCACGGGCACACTAATAACTTGGCCACAAAGTTGCCCCCCCGCGGCCAAGTCACAGTCCACTGGACTATGACTTGGTCGTGGGGGGCCAACCCTCTGGCCAAGCTGTTGGGGAGAATGATACAACAACATTTACAATATAAGACCATAATTCTCATTGAGAGCTAAGCCCAGATTTTCATCTTTCTATGCCAGAAGAGTTTAGAAAATGGTTTTTCATCTGATTGAAAGATTATATTTTCAACTTCAATTATTAGTATAATTCCTACAACAATTCAACTACTTATGTTTACCTTTCCCAACATGGCTGAAATTTTATGAATTTTCACTGTCATCAAACACTTTTTGTTGAAGTTCTAATTATGTCTCCCTTTGTAATCTTTGTTTTGAGTCTTTGAAGTCTGTTTGAGTTTAAATTCTTTTGTTTTTAGAAGAAAATATATATCAGTGTTTAGATATAACATATGTACAATGCATATGTTATATTATATAACATATGCATTATGCATATGTTATATTATATAACATATGCATTATGCATATGTTATATTATATAACATATGCACTGTGCATATGTTATATAATATAATATTTGCACAGTTCTTAT
This sequence comes from Picea sitchensis, assembly GCA_010110895.2. Lineage (NCBI taxonomy): Eukaryota > Viridiplantae > Streptophyta > Pinopsida > Pinales > Pinaceae > Picea > Picea sitchensis. Next base: position 4,843 of record SNQJ01S0231711.1, read on the forward strand.
GTTATATAATATAACATTATCGAATCTGTGATCAGATAAGAGTGCAACACTTAGTAAAGCAAGATTTCTTATGTGCCAATATTAAAGGCATAACAAGTCGTTGTACAATAAAAAATGAATTCCAGGATTAGGAAGTTGTTTCATTATCCAAGGTGTGATTAGATAAGTCACTTTTGTTTTTAGAAGAAAATATATATCGGTGTTTGGATAATTTGATATACTGTCATTTTGAAAACAGTTTTAATCTTTGTTTAGTCGTATTCTATATTTGTATAACATAGGATAAGTTCTGATAGTTAAAATGTCAATAAGTTTCTAGAGTTTTCTAAATCCATAATTCTACACTTCTGCCATTATTTTCAGCTTCTTTATATGCCCCTTTCAAAATATCACCAATTTTTCAAAGTCTTAGAATTAGAAATAATGACCTGCTTTAGCTAAAAACAATATTATTATTAAATATTTAACCCTTAGCTCACTATAATATTTATCATGTTTATCGAGAAGATCCCATGCAATATCCCAACCAACCATCATATATTATACACTATAACAAGTAAACTATGCATGTTGGAACATATGGATAATATATTGGAAAATATGGAAAATATATTAAATGATCGAATTTCAAAACAAAACATCCTAGAAAAGCATTTTCTAGATCACAAAGATAATGTAAGAATAGCACCTAAACTACTCCATTAGCATCATTGTAGACATTACCATTTGGAACCATTAATTTTGTGACAATTAAGACCCACTCAATTTCATCTTCTTCAAAATATACACGCCATTAAAAATCACATTATGTGACATCCCCATCCGGTACGACTCCTACGATGTACAACCAGTAAAAGCACCATTAATTTTTTTATTTTTTTTTGTGTGTAGGAAGGTAATAACGACATTATACTCAACATTGCAACACAACGACGAATGCAATGCATGCAACTCATGCAACCACAACATAATGACCTGACATAAAAGCACATCAAGCACCTGGAAGCAATGTACGACATTCAACCGATGATGAATAAGAATGAATACCTGACCGTCCTACCCTGCAATGGTTAGGACCTCCAGGAAACATAAACAATGCTCAAGCCTAGGTTCCCATCAATTTTGACCATTTAAGGTCTCAAGGATGGCGACTGTTCTGAGGAACAAGGAGGTGTCTACATCCCACCCGACACAATCAAACAAAGCCTACTAAGATAAGGACAATCATCCTAACAACCCCACACACCCAAAATTAATTACACAAGTAACTAGAATCCCTTACAGTGAGAAAACCAAGAACATTAAATGTTTACAAAACTAAGTACAAACATTATTTATAATGAACAAGCACACCCTCAATGGGAAGCGCCAGCTAAAAATGACTTCGTCAACAACCAACCATTAATCAAGGCTGAAAGGTCAATATCTATGGTTTAAATTGGTGTTAATTACAGATCAATTAACCAGTCTAAATTTCCATTAGTCAACGAGTTACCATTCGAACTTGACATGAATTACGACTCAAATTTAGCAAGCCTGAGTTCCAGTTAGGCGATATCTATGAATCCAACTAACATCAATTACATATCTAATTTAGCAAGTCTAAAGTTTGCAATCTAGCCTTTATTCTCCTTACTAATTTTAATATTATTACCACCTAAATGGACAATTCTATATTAATCCACATCTCTGTCCAACTAGCTATTTACTTGAATAATCATATTAACAATCTTAAAGTATTTTTCACTCACTATATGGAATAAGGTAATTCCTAAGTTTATGTGCAATTGTAGCCTCTCCTCTCCACATATGAAACCACCTTTTTTTAAGAAAAACACTTCCAAATTTATCCAACATTGAAATATATAGGTCATTTTTAAAGGGTAGATCCACACCAAGATACTAGGCACTGAATTCCCCACCTCAAAACCATTTTAGTTATCAGGAGGAAAGATGAGATAGTTTCATTTCAATCAATAGGAACCCATGTAGAATATAAGGGTTCACATCCAAAAAAAATGCATCTTAAATGTAGAAAAACATGAGAAGGATTCCATCATACCAATGCATAGCCCTTAAGGACATTCTCCTAGTTTTCCAACACTATGTAGATATAGTTAGTTCCTACTTTTATCCTTCAAAATATGTCCATCATTATCAATAATTAAAATATAAGAATTCTAGAAAAATATACAATTTCATTTTTGACAGAGTTGTATCATTCATCCTTTTTGGTGCATTCAATAATTTTAGAACTTATTTAGGCCCTGGACCAAAAAAGGTAAACTTCCAAAATTTGAATCTCGTCATTAAAATGGAAAGCAGGTGATATTCAAGAAAATGGAAATCGCATGAATCAAGCAACGATTTTCGTCCTCTCAAATGGCAGTGGCAGTTTTTAGCTACAGGCCCAGCGCTAGGTATCAAGGGCAACAACAGTAAAAGTTTTTTAAAGCAATCTCAATCACGTTTTCTAGGAAGAGCGTGGTAAAGGACACACAAGTCGCCAAAAGGAGCCAAGAAAGAAAAAGGTAAGGGATGCACAGAATGAGAAAAGCAATGCTGAGAAAGAGTGTAAAATGCAGTCAGGGTAAAGACATCCCTCATTGCACAGGAAGAGAGTGAAGCCACACCAAAATCGGAGCAAAAGCAACCAGACTCCTTGGAGATTTAATCATACCCATAATAGACTAAGGCAGGAACACCAGAAATGGATACTACAAAAATTGCATTCCTTGCGCCATCAATACACAGGTCAAAGGTTGAATGTTAAGAGGCCGAAATCTGTGGAAAGAGGAGAGGGCATGAGGAAGTTACACCTATGGTGTGAGTGGTAAAAAAAAATAATGGGTTTTGTTTGCATGCGCGGAAGAAATAGGCAGGACGAGTAAGAATTATCTGGTTGCATCAATCATTCACTCAACCATTATATAACACATAAACTTGTTTTTTTTTTTTTTTTCAACAGAGGAACTGGAATCGGAAAGTAGGAGGGAAATCGCTACAAGACTAAACTCACAAGATCATTACCGAGGCATATACAACTTGCTGTTGAGCCTTAATTTAAAATGAAGTCACACTGCATACTATTAAATACCAATCAGAAACACAACAAGAGTTGGAACGCAGTCAGGTAAATAAATGATTGACAACACAATCAAGTAGATAGAAGGGTTGAATGCAGAGTATTAATAAATAAGAATCTAGTGGCCAAGGACAGAGTAAGTTGCAGGCCAAGGATGTAAACATACTGTAAAATTTGGTAGAGTAAAAGGGCATACGAGAAGAAAAAAAAAACACACAGCAATTTGCCAGGAGAAGCCAAGAACGCAGACTTAACCATTTCCAGGATAAAAATTATAAGACACTGACTTGATTGAAATAATTTACAATACCAGGATATCAATAGGATTTGCCGACTGAAATTAGATCTGTTGAATGATCATGACACCAATAAAAATTTTAGACTGAATTCAAATCTTTTAGATCATCGGTTACAAATCCACCAGAGCCAACTGTAAGAGAACGCAAGGATTCACTGAGATAAGTTATTGAAATGATCACAGGGACAACCAACACGGAATCAAGAATTCCATATGCAGAGGTCATTTCTAGATGGCGGAATCAACAATCAGCCAGGGACAAACATCAAGGGTAGCCGACTAACAGGTTCATCCTTCGCTCAACATCCTCGCACAAAAAAGCAGGGCGTTGAGATCCATAGGTATTTTAATGCTAAGGCGATGACCGTAGATCAAGCTCCTGGTCGACTTCTTAGGTGAGGACTAGCGAGCTAGGGACGAAAGCTAAGAAACCACGAAGGACACAATCAATCACAGCCAGGTGGTCAAGACATGCGGGAAAACGAAGTCCATGGGAGACAACAACCATCGATCTAGGCTAAGAAAGTTTCCGTCATCAACTTAAAAAGACATCAATTTACTTTTCCAATAAATAAGAAGATCCAAGCATACGTCCTAATACAATCTACCCAACAAAAATGAAGAGAGCGTACCGTTGCCTGATCGCCCACTCTGAATGACATCCCACGCACTCCATGCCACTTCCACATGCAGACCGATGAGACTTCACTGGTACCTCCCAGCCAATGCTAGGGGTACTCTTCTTCCCCCTTAGCTCCTCGAGCCGCAAAGGGGCCACACACACACTCTTCAAAGATTTCGACTAGCTACCACTCCTCACCGAGCTGGGTATCCCAACTCCCACAAGAAAAATCATTCAAGAAGATATTTCTGCAGCGTAACGTTATGCAAACAGAAGATGATCCAACCTCCATCTCCTCCCTTCATTATATAAAGTTTCGTGGTTCCTTACTTTCCTAAAATCTTGTTTAATTAAGTTTTTTAAAATTTAATTCCTAAAAATTCCTCCTCGTACAAGTGTCACCCATCCACTTCATTCCTCCATAAATTAACTTCTTTAATTAATTAATTATCTTTATTTCCCTCACCCACCTAGAGTTACTCCTAGAATCACTCCTAGGTGTCCCCAAATTCTCTTACAGGTTTTTAATAACTTTCTCTTTTATTAAATTGCTAGTTCAATTTAAATTAGAAAGCTCTTAAATGGTAGATGATTTACTAAGTTTGACCTTCCGCTTTTTCCCTTATGTTCCCCTTTTTCCCTTTTTTATGTTTACCTCTTTTCCTAGTTTCCTAAAATTTTAGATTTTCCCTCTTTCCCCTTTTTAATTAGAACTCAAAAAGGCAGGTGTGGAAATTAACCCTTTTTCCCTTTTACCTTTTAATTAATATAATTAAATTATCAAAAATAATAAACAGTTAATTCCCTTTTTTAAATTTTATTTCAACAGTTTTTTTTTTTTTATGAATAAATTAAATTTCATACTCCCTTCGTGTTCAAGATTTAACGAAGATCATAATTATTATTTAAGTTATTATTATTATTATTAATTTTTTTTTTTATAGAAAGACAAAATTTTACCTCTAGCGTAATTTAGACTTAGACCTTAAATTTTGTACTGGGAGACATTTAATTACGGAATTTTTTTTTTTAAAATACTAAACCAATTATTCGTCCTAAGGCCATGTAGGTTCATTCCTCTATCATCAACAACGTGACGTTGCCTTCAGGATGCACTAGGTGGTCCAAGGGTGCCACTCACCTCATTTGTTCCCTTGCGCGACGTGCCCTTCAGGACGTACTACGTGCTCCAAGGGTGCCACTTGCCTCTTGACTGACTTGGTAGACATCAATAACCCCTAGATTCAATACGTTTCCAGGTGAACTTGTGGGAGACTAAGTGCCTCTAAGGAATAAGGCCCCTGCCTTATTGTGCACCCCTTATAATCATCGTGAGCGATTGTCACATTCTGAACTCACGACATTGTAGGTCCTCTCGAACTAGGTAATCATTAACCTACATTTCGAGCCATGACGGGAGTGCCAGTAGGCTATGGCAGGGTTTTTGTCCACACCTCTCCCTCAACATCTCTGGTAGTCATGCGTGACCCATTTACTCCACATGTGAGTCTGGTCGATAAGCTATCATCAGCCTACATCATCAACAAATCATGTCAGAACATATCCATATCATATCATCTAATCAGATGCACTAATATCGCAGTAAAACAATCAAACCCCAATGGTACACTCCCTGACTCGATCCGGAGTCCAAGGGGTTCCATCGATTGCTCTGCATCCTCGAGGTCCAAAATCCTACACACTCAGTAAAACCGTGTCAATAGCACCTGTCTATGTCAATGCAGTAAAACAACATGTCATCAACCTATAACGCCTCATAATCAAAATCAAAAGTTGTAATAGCATAATAATCCGGATCACTTGTGAGAAAGTGTCCTAAAAAATAAGTTCACTCAGTGCACCAGAGCGGGATGTTACATACACCCCCTTGATGCAGGAGCATCGCCCACATCAAGCAAGCCAGCACAAATTTCTTTTTGAAATCACCTTGATATTGTTGTGTAACTGTAAATGCGTGGATTTAATGAACCCACTTTGTATATTGTAATGGACCTTGAGCGGATAGCTCACATCCTTAAGTAGATGAGGCTTTTAATATACTTAATGTAAAGTAAATAGGAAATTTAATTCTATATTTGATAGATTTAGAGCTCAAGAGGGAAACGAGATATAGACACCCTCATTGTACATTGTAACATTAGCTGATTATCATTGAGATCATTCTGAAGAGAAGGTGATGCAGGAGCATCTACGACGTCATCAAGTGAGCCAGCGCGTGGAGTAAAGAGCATACAGCTGGACAACGCCAAAACATATATTTTTGAATTACTTTGAATATTATTGTGCCGCCATTTAACTGAAGGCATTCAAAGCTGAGCGCACTTGTATTATGTTATAGATAGGAAGGCATTTAATAGTTTTAATGTTGTTAGATAGGAATTAACTGTAGATTAGACAGTTTTTCTTTCGAGAGGGAAAACGGAATATAGGAACCCTCCTTTGTACATTGTAATACATTATGGGTTATTCAGCATTAGCATTGAGAGAAGAAAGAACAGAGCAGAGAGCTTGTGAAGAAACTCCATGTACAGACATTGAATTAATAGGAAAGCTTTGATTCAATTTCATGGGTGTGTTTGATCTCTGGGTGTTGTTGATATTATGCTGTTGCATACTTGCTTCTTTTTATGCTTATCTTCTATATGTTTCTTATGTGATTTCCTATCAGGTTTGAAACCTAAGAGAATGAGAGAATAAGTTCCAAGTGTTTCACTGTTTGAACCAGGATATTCCTGCATAGAGTGCAGTCGAATTCCTCCGCATAGGGTGCGTTGAGGAGGTTCAGCCGTGAAGCTCTTATTCTCGACGACCAGGATTGAGTTGGGATATTCGAACCGTGCAGGTGAAGTGCAGGTCGGATTGAAGTCTCAGTAGCAAGTCTGAGAAAAGAAAGGTCGGGGTTGCTGTGACTGTGAAAGCGCAGAACCTAGAAGACTTCAACACTTTGAAAGTTGTTGAAGGTGGAGCGCAGGCATCGTGCTCGAGGTCTCTGAGAGAGAGTCGAAGAGAATTCAGCTCAGGAGAGATAGTTCCGCGTTCATGTGTAGGAACATGCCTAGGGGAGATTTGAACCAAGGGAAAGCTTGAGAACCGGAGGATTCTCAAGAGGAAGAGAATCGACGACTTGAACTCTTGGGAAAGGGGTTAACCTGCAAAGCGCAAGTAGAACCTGGCTGCTATCGCACATCTGCATATCGGGGTTGGCGAGTGCAAGAGTTGCATGCACGTCGATATCGCGAGTTGCGATTTCTCGATTTGATCAGAGCCGTCGATCGTCGGAGGGACAGGTGGCATGAGATCCCGAGGAGTCGGGACTCGGCACTTCGGCGTTTTCGAAGTCGAAGGGAGCACGGAGAAACAACGAAGTCCCGAGCCACGAAGGGTCCCACAGAGACGGAGCGGAGGACAACACGTGGCATCGCACATCGGCGTTTGGGGTTTTGAAAGGTAAGTTAATCACCACCTTTCATCTGTCGATTTCCCGATAGGGAAATCCCCGATACATAGAAGGGTTGACCGTTGACATCGGGGATCAGGATTCGGAGTTTCACGTTGCACGGGAAGTGCACACAAGGTTCGCGAATCCGCGAAAGCCGATCTCCTGACTGACTAAAGGGAGATCACCGAGAAGAGCACTGTGGGTAAAAGACATCCCGAGGGAGTTGGAAGAGCTTAGACTCTTCGGGCCCGTGGTTGAAAGAGGTCCTGGTGGAAGTAGCTGTTCGTGGAGGAACGGTAGGCGTCAAGTGGTATCAGAGCGGGAGTACCTTTTCTTTCTGAAGCAAGGATAGAAGAGACATAATGCCGCCCAGGAGAGAAAGGCAGTCACCTGATCGTGAAGACAGGGATGCCCGAAGAAGGGGAAGGCCAGCAGGTAATGCTGAGATGGAACGAGAGGTGAGAGATCTCCGAGATAGGCTTGAATAAATGGAGACCACCCAAAGACGTGGTGCTAGAGTAGCAGAGTTCAGTGACTCCGAGGTAGAAGAGGAGGCTGGACGCAACGCAGAGGAAGTCTCAGTAGAGGACGCATCAACAGAGAGGTTGATCAGAGCCATTGCCAAGATGAGCTCGAAGACCAAGATGGACATTCCCGTCTATGAGGGAAGTCTAAATGTAGAGGAATTGCTGGATTGGATCCGAGCACTCGACACCTACTTCGATTACGAAGACATTGAAGAGGACAAGAATGTAAGGCATGCCGTCACAAAGTTAAAGGGACATGCAGCCTTATGGTGGGACGAGCTGCAGGCAGACATGCGTTCTAAAGGAAAACAGAAGATCAAAAGCTGGGATCGGATGATCGCCAAGATGAAGGCGAAGTTCATTCCGAGGGATTACCAGATCACTCTGTTCAGGTGCATGCAGAACCTGAGACAGAAGATGGTGATGGTGAAGGAGTACACCGAGGAATTTTACAGGCTCAACATTCGAGCTGGTCATCGGGAGAGTGATGACGAAAAGGTAGTGAAATATATGAATGGTCTTAGGTATGACATTCAGGATGAATTGAGCATGGTCACCATCCGAACAGTTGAGGATGCGTACCAGATGGCTCTAAAAGCCGAAGAGAAGCTGAGCCGCAAGCAGGGACAGTGAGGGCGAGGTAGAAGCCAGCCAAGAGGCAAAGCGGTTGCCCAAAAAGAATTTCAGAAGCCCAAGGAGGATTGGAAGATACCTCAGGGAAAAGCTGAAAGAGGTGGAACCTCACAGCAGAGGTAGCAAATTTCTGAGCCGAGGAGACAACAAGCAGATCAGCAAGGAGATTACGCTGATGCAAATACATTTCCTCGTACCCGAGGTAGAGGAAGGGGCCGAGGAGGAATTATCACATGTTTCACGTGTGGTAAAGACGGTCATAAAGCCATGGACTGTCCAGATAGAAAGATAGACAGAGGAAAAGCTCACGTTGCTGAGGCGCAGAGGCGTGATGTGGAGGATGAAGACACTGGAAGTGGGAAGTCGCTGACAGTGCACAAGGTTCTCTTGAAACCAGAGAAAGAGGTGGACACAGCTCATAGATGCCGACTGTTCCAGACGACTTGCAAGAACAAGGGCTGGAAATGTAAGGTCATAATGGACAGTGGGAGCACCGATAATCTCGTTTCAACCGAGATGGTGGAGAAGCTGGAGCTGAAAACGAATAAACACCCGAGCCCATATAAAGTGACATGGCTGCAGAAAGGACACCAGGTATGTGTTACAAAGCAATGCTTGGTCAATTTTAAAATGGGTGAATATAGGGATGAAATTCTGTGTGATGTCATTCCCATGGATGTCT
>SNQJ01S0231712.1:0-14178 GCA_010110895.2 Picea sitchensis
TAACCCTTGTACTAGAGCTTCATACTCGATGATGTTATTGGTGCATTTCAATTCTAGTCTACAGGACAGGAAATGATGTTTACCTTTTGGATCAATGAGGATGCACCCTGCCCCTGATCCTTCCTGCGATTTAGATCCATCAAAGTATATGGTCCAAATTTGTGAATGGCAATCTCCCTTTTCCTCTTTATTATTACTTTCTTTCTCCCCTATATTTTGTTCCGTAATCTCTAGCACAACGTCCTAACAGAAGAGGGTGTCTTATGTTGGTATCGACAACTTCTCTTGAAAAACCATTTCAGAGTTTTGAGTGAGAGGGACATTGGATAAGAGAGGAGAAAAGTTCCTGAAGTGGGAATCGCAGGAATAATTGCCTAGCACGGGGAAATCTGTGGATGAGGGTTCATTCATGGTTTCTAGATCAGTGACCGCATGTTTCTGGTATCTCTCCCTATCGATTCTGATCATATTCTTGTATCCCTTCAGTGGTAGCCAAAGGTGTGCCCAGTCTATACTAAAGTACTTGTTTAAATTCTCAGACCAATCCCGACCTAGTAATAAACCATAGGCCTCTGGGATGTCTACTACAATGATGTCAATCACTTGCACAAACTTAGGATGTGTCGCTATCCTGATCATTACATCTCTGAGTTCCCCCATGACTTTGACCCAGGTTTTGTCTAGTTGTATCACATGTTTATCGCTCTTGAGAGGAAAAACATTTAATTTTTTTCAAATAGACAAGGGAATAACGTTGGAAGATTCTCCCGAATCTACCAACTAATTGTGGATCTTCTTGTTGAAGACTTCAAACGTTAAGAGAAAAGTTTTTCCCTTCTTATCTTCTGAGCAGGTATTCACAGTTGGTTTATTTACTAGATATGTGGAATTTAGATTTATTTGTTGCTCATTGCTTGTCGTAGGGTTTTCTACTAATTTCAATGCTTGTAGAAAGAAATCATTTTGCTGAGGGATTCTACATATGTCCATAACTGATATGTTAGCCTTCAAATTCTTCTTATCTTCAACTACATTGTACTCCAGTTTGGGCGATTCTTGTGTATGGATTCTAATAGGGTTCTTACAGGGAGCAAAATGTGCTTTTGGGTGATCAGGAATTGACATTTCCCCTGACATTTGAGTGGAAGTAGGATCCTTTGAGACATGAGGACCTTTACTTCTAGTTTGCATAACTGAGATCTTTGTGGGTGGTTCTTGAACCTGAAACAGGTCATCGGAAGGCATGATCAGGTCAGGATCGCATATCAACATGGTTGTATATTGTGGTGGATCAATCTCTTCCTGGTCAACAACATTCATAACCGAACTACTTGGTTTTTCAGTTAGGGAATCCTCATCTAAAAACCGGTTGGCCATCAAATTCATGGAATGCACCCATTAGGGGCAGTCTCTTTCAAAGTGGTTTTCCTGGTGATAAGTACAGAAATAATCAGATGTGACATTCCCTAGATCGATATTTAAGTTAGTTGGGGGAGGTTCAATGGATTTGAACGACAAGTTCCTTTTAAATAAAGGATTGTAGGGCCTTTGGCCTTGGTTTCCTTCCCCTTGATTTTCTCTTCATGTCTATGATCTTGTTTGATAATTTATTAACCATGCATTGTAGATATTCTATGTCTCCATTACCCTTGTCGGGAGTCTATTCTGCTTGTTTCCCTAGCGGTCTAGTCAGAAGGAGTCCTCTACTGGGAGGAGGTTGAACTTCTTTCTTAACTAAAGAGACCTGGCCTTATTTACACCCTTTCATCTGGAATTCTATCGTTTTAGCTTCTTCAAAATTCTCAGCTAAGGTTCGTTTGGCAGCCCTCTTCACAAACATGGAAATAGAAGCTGGGAGCACATTAGCGTATACTTCAATTTGCAACTCCTGAGTTGGTTTGACTTCGAGATGGAATTTGTTTAAGATGGTCGTGAATCTTTGATTGAAATATTTAACCTTCTCTTTCGAACTCCTGGTGGTGGAGAACAACTCAGCCATCAGAGCTCCCATAGTAGTCTCTTCTGCAAATTTATCTAGAAAATATTTTTGAAACTTTGTCCAGCTAGTTATGGATCCTACATGTAAGTTAAAATACCATGTGGAGGTTAAGTTCTTAAAAGTGTATGGGAACAACCTACAAACCATGTCTTCATGCTGGACGTTCATAAGCCTGATCGCTAGTATAAATTTCTTGATATGATCTTCAGGAAATCCCGAGGTTTCGAGATCGAACTTAGGAAGTAACTTCTCTGGATGTCGGGGAAGGTTATGGACTAGTCCCAAGAGGGCCAAAGCGTCTCTGGCCAACCAGGTTTGATTTTTCAAAGGTGGGCTCCCCCTTTCTTCATTATGGTCATTGTTGCCTTCCATATCTTCAGACTCTGAGTTAAACTCCTCCTCTTCCGAAAAATCGTCTGGTTCAGATACGTCATCGGCTATTGTTTTGGGTATCAAATCAAGAGGATCTTGGATTTCAGTGATTGCGAAATCTATTAAGTCTTCTATCGTGTGCACAAAAACTTCTTCGGGAGTATTGACCACTAGACTACTTATATTTTTTCTTCAAGGAAGTATCGGAGCAAAGGACAACGCACCGATCTGTCAGGCGTATGCTCTTGTGATTCTTATGAATTGGTTTAATTCCTCGTGAGGAAGAGCATAAGGTATTTCAGGGTGAAAATATTCTTCCTCGGGCTGGGGTGAGTTACTCATTTCAGGAATACTCAGTGTGTGTGGGTTGTCTTGGGAATGACTAGCCATGCATGTGGGTTGTTTTGAATCTATAGGCTGCTTGAAATACTATGTAAAATATATATCCATCCATTCATTCTAGGCCCTCCTTCTAGCACCAATACTATTGATGGGTCCTAGATCCCTTGATTCAACAGTAGGAACCAAACCCACCATCGAGGCCCAATTAGACTCTGCAGCGTTTAATAGTGGAATGGTTCTCCAGATCTTGCGATCCGGCCAATTTATCGATGGGCTTTATGTTTTCTTGTGAAGGCTCTTCCTTCAATTCAGACTATCTCTTTTTGTATTTTCTCTTAGGTTGGACCGATATGAGATGTAAGTCGGTATAAAACAACTTGGAAACAAAACAAAATTAAGTTCTAACTATTGGGGAAGAGGTTGAACTTGGGATAACACGTTGCTCAAGCATGCAAATGACAATTTTATACCACAGACCTAGTACTAATACATTAACCATGTGAGCATCCAATTACTGTCTGAGAAACTAATTATCAGAAAGAAAACACATATGTGATAAGATAATGACAAGCAAAATAATTCACTTACTTAATCATCCATCACATAATAACACCACGATTCGTCTTCATCATTAAAGTAAAGAACAACAAAATATTGCACTAGATAACTTGACAATAGATTAAATAGCTCTTACTCATTAAAGCATCATTCATGAAATGAGATAGGAAATAGTTATTCTCCACGTCCAATCACATGAATTTGATGAAAATAACTTGTCTCTAGTCCAAAAGGACTTCTCAATTAAAGTCAACTTCAAAATAATTCTTAACAACCAAAAAGAAAGAGTTCTTGCAACAACCATCCACCTATAACTAATTGGTCGATGTTCTTATTTATAACATAAAATTCAATTGAAAATAATGGCTAAGTGTAGTTTAAACCAAACAAAATTCGCCATGTGGCATCCTCTTCTAACAGTTTCTTTAACAGTCAACTCAAGATATCACTTGAAGGGGTGAATTTTCTCATACTCCTACCAACTGATAAACAACTCCTCACAAGTTTGGGCCCATGGAAATCTGTGTTGTTCCATCAGAGCCGTGTGAATTCCTCTGACCTCCACTGCATGCGCTCGGTACTTTACCACACTGGTGTTTAACTGTTGTAGCAAAGTCTGAGCTCTAATCAGATGTTCCATAAATATTTTCACTTGTTTGGGTGTTGTTTCGGTCACCTTCGCTAGCTCTTCGGCCCATAATAAATCTTGCTTGGTATGTGATTCGACAATGTTGCACAAGTCGGTGAAGTTGTCGGGTGTGCCAAACTCAGGGAGTCTGATATTCTTCATCATCTTTTTGATCTTCGGATCCAATTTCTCTCTGATTCCTCGGCGAAGTTACGGAGTCAATTTTTCTCGATAGTCGGAGGGAGTTTCTCCTACAACCGGAATTAAAATCGGTTAGAAATTGCTTACAGAACAGTACTCGATGAAATATATGAAAAAACATAAGTGGGAAGAAAACAGACTAATGAATACATGTAAAGCTCATTAATCCTAGTTGTTTGATACTTACGTGTTCTCTGCAACCTTTTGGATTACCTAAGTCGTCTCTGTTAGCGCCGCCATTTTCTTTAGTTAGGGTGGGTTATATCCATGTGCCATAGAATGCTAGATCAGGTACGAAAAACATGAGAGTTAAAGTCACGCCAGTGGTCGGTTGGCCCTTGGGGTCGGGAAAGCATGCCAGAGCCAAACATGTGCCAAAAGTATGAGTAAGTTCCAAAAATATCGGATACTGTCACAAGGAAAACCGCTAAATGCTTCAAGTCGAGGCAGGTTGCTCAAACAGAAGTTGCATCAGCAAGTGTATCAACCATCATTAGCTCATTATGGAGGCTGGGGAAATTGAGAGGAATAGAAATGATCGTACCACACATCCTCCGCAATTCCTATCGAATGCATCTCACACGCCTCAGATCATATCGTCGCACGGATGTGACACATTTATTCTTTAAAACATCTCATCGCAAGGTATTCAGTGTCCCCTAGCACATTTCGGCTCGCTGCCTCGCTGCGTTATAAATTCTAGATGTTCTGTAAGTGTTCTACTCACCATCCGAGCTTGTGTGCCATTGGTAACTCATCTCGTGAGCTCACTTTGACCAAATTCTTTACATTGGACCTTTTTCAAGTCATCCACGCATAAGGTGGATACGTTGTTGCACCATGGGAACTCCTCAAAACACAAGACGGGGCTTGCAAGGTAGTCGAAGCGCTAGGCCTGAGACACAAAATGCCTGGGACTCATTCTTATTTGCAGCAGGTGTTCCCGAGGCTTCGAAAGGAGATTCCTACCTTCATGCAAAAAGGATGGTATCGCCCCGTGTGGAGGCTGAAGTGGAAGAAGTTACGTCGGAAGGACACAAGTTGGAAGTCACGCTTCCTCAGCAACATATACCATGGAGGAGAGGAAGGCCCAGGAAGAATAAATAAGTGGGAGGGGAAAGCTAAATCCTGATTGAGTCATGCGCGTGATCAGCCGTTGAGGAATTCCTGATGCGCGCTATCCGGCTAGAACTGGTCGAAACCATAAGTCAAGGAAGTGGGAGTCAAATGGGAAGGACAGAAGGCTCGGGTTCTAATGTTCGAGCACCTATTCAACAACTAGAGCAGGCACAACTTTCCATAGCTGAACTCTACCAGGAAAATAGAGAACTACGACGACAGTTGGTGGAAAATACACTTGAGTTTTCAGCACCACAAGGTCGTGAAGGGAATGCAACCTGAATCAAGAGGCAACTTAGGGAGGCTCAGGATATGATCGTGCAGTTTCATGAGGCGCAAAGAGTGTCAGAATAACAAAAGATGAAAACACCTTAGGGAGCGCGAAGTAGCCGGGAAGAAAGTTCGTGCACAGAAGAGGCATGATTGGCGAACTCTTTTTTGCATTCTCATACGCGACGCAGAACTTTGATAATTTTCCCTTTTGTAAGGATAATTTTGTTTTCTTAATGTAACCGGGTTGGTTGCCCAAAAGGTCTAGACAATGTCTATTGTATGTAACGTGAGCTTGACGACAATCTAATATATATAAAGACTTGAAATTTTGATGAACGAGCTCTGGTTATAATGATTGAATTCATCATTTCCTCTCTTGGCATGTGTATACTATGTTCTTTGTCTACAGTTTCTTGTAAGTTAGTCCGGATTTGACACTTAGTGTTGCTCCGATTTGCTTTGTTTTTTTATTAATATCCTTCTACGAAAAACCTTTGATGCTGATTGATTTCATCATACGGTACCCACGTGGCACCACTGACTCGGGATAGAGGGTACTAATGACCAGGAACTTAGCTTATGGGTAATGGTTGGGATCGGGACTTTGCTCAAGTTGAGAACTTTAAGATAAACTTGGGACTGTCGATGCCAGAAAGGTATCGGAGGTCGGATTTCATCAATAAACCTATCGCGCGTCCTCCTTGTAAGTTAACGCCCCCGAAAAATCCTCGATACCAAAAAAAATTTGGAAGTCGGTGATTGGTGATATCACTTCATTCTTCGTGAGCGCTTACTCTCTTAGTCTTTCGCCGATGGCGAAGGGATATGTCATCAACGATATTCTCGATGATGCTTGTCGTGAAAGAAGGCTTCCATCTGGCGATTTTGACGAAGATTGATACTCGACAACCTTGGTTCTCTCGAGTGATTTTCCCTTATCTTCAATTCTTTCTGATGCAGAATTTTTTAGCACATAGGGGAAAAGTTTCGGCTATTAATTCTCTGATTAAATATTAGTCTTTTAAGTTATGGCAATTTTCACATACTCAAGCAAAATTTTAAAGACTAAAATGAGATTGGAAATGGTAATAAAACACAAAATTTTCCACAATGAATATGAATCAAGTAGTGCAAAAGATCAAGTGGTACCCAAAAAGTAAAATTTGGCATAGGCTTTTTAGGGTGTGTTGAGTGCTCAACACAATCCACGTGTAGTGCTGGCTCAGGTTCAGACCCAGGGTTCAACGCTTCAACATCGCACCAACAAAACCCTAACTACCAACCCTTTCGGCAACACCTGTGATGCAAATGAAGTCTCACCCGAGGTAGAGGCATGGGGGGGTTGCAGGAATCAGGTGTCTGCAACCTAGCTGGGACACAGACCTGTGATCACAATACTTAAGAGAGCACTTAGCCAATAATATTCATTAGTCTCTAACTCCTTTATTCATATCGTAGGTTAAAACCCTAACTGTAGATCAACATAGTAACAACCAAGATCCAATCATATATAACCATTCAACACATAGAATCACAGTATATCTAACATTCTTTCACATCATAAAGCACTAAGCATCAATTGGATCTATCATACACCTAAACTAAGCAAACAAGTACATAAACATCATGAACATCATAGCACAAGTCACATCGACACAGGATATACATGGTTCACCCTAGTGTGGGGCTACGTCCACCAACTCTTCTTCTTCTTCTTTATTAGCTTCTTCCAATCTTCTTACATGCAAAGATCCACAAGCCAACTCCACATAGGATAGGAGATCTACGCGCACCTCGCCAAATCTTCCTTCCCCGAGTTAGGTCCAAGCACATAGCCTCTACACAGTCTGTGCACAAAGCACTTACAAAACACTTGCACTTAACTTTGCAAACATTAACACATTCATGCACAAAGCCAACTAGCCATGCACTAAGTCGATCAATCACTAGAAACTACTAGGTCTCTTTCTTACATCGCCTAGATACTTATTTATACATTACAAAAGGGACCTAAACAAGGATAAGACCCATGGGATGACATCCCGTACCTGTTACATAAACCCTAAAACCCAAAAATCTCGTAAAAGGGGGCGAGATCCCGCGATCTCCTCTTTTCCTGGGCGCTCCATCTTCGACCAGCCTGTCGAAGTCCAAAAAATGGTCAAACATGACCAAGGTTCTCCAAAACTTGGTTGAAGGCCAACAGGCCCCCAACACTCACTTGTGACTCGTCCCGAGTCACTCTGATCTGCGCAACTCTGCTTCGAAGGCCTCGAGCTTAGCTCGAGCTACCTCGACTTTCTGCTTTACCAAAGCCTCCTGGTCGGTGAACTTCTGAACGAATTTCTTGGTAACAGGCCTATCTAGGCGTTGTTCCACTATGGTGACCACTTGTTCCAGCTGTGCACCTTGTCCCTATATCTCTTCAACGAGGGTGCAGGCTTCGTCCTGCATTGGATGGATTCGTTTTGTTACCTCCATAACTCGACTCTAGATGGAAGTGACCTGCTACTGAACTGCGTGTTGCTCCTGCGACCTTTTCATATTATCCACAATGGTAAGCAACTTCAACTGTGCTTGTACTGTCGATGCATGTTGCTTCGCCTCCTAGAGTTTAGCCTCCAATCTCCTCATCTCTGGGTCTTCCGCAAGGCACTCATAGGTCTGTGCACTTCGGTTACTGAGTTGCTTTCATTTTGTAGCCAATGCCCTGATTCTTTCTACCGTGCCCCTGACAGTTTCTTCTCTATGATCCCACACTTCCTATGGAGTGCTCGACATTGCTTGCAGTTCCAGTTCTTCTACCCTTGCTTGAAGTTGTTGAATGGCTTCAGTGAGATTCCCCACTTGGTTCTCAATTGTTTCTTCTTCCATCTGTTCCAGGCTTGGCACAGAGCAAATTTCTCTATCCACTGCCTCCTTGACCACAGTCTGCTCCACGAGAAGCTGGTCTTTTTCTCTCTGGATATTCTCTCTATCCTCTTCAAACTTCACTCAGAGGTCATCTTTCTCTTGCTTTGCAACCCGACATTTCTCTAAGGCTTCCTCCATTGCTTTCTTCAAGGCCTCTGTGGCCTTTTCTTTTTCTTCTTGTACTCGTCGAAGGTGAGCCTCTGTAACATCTGCTAATCTACGTAGTTGGGAAGACTCATCTCCCACTTCTATACCTTTTGATGATGATGGAGATGTAGACACTGCACAGCTTGCATAGAGGGCTTGTTGTACCCCTTTCAGCTCTGCCTCGATCCTGTCATACATTGTTTCCTGCTTTGCTTTGTTTCGTTGAAAAATATCCTCCAAAGTGTTTGCTATAGTTGCGATGATGAGGTCAATGTCATCCACTGTGAGCACAGTCTATAACTGGGGCTTATTAGATCGTGACTTCTTCTGCACTGAGGGTTTCTTCAGAGAAACCTTTCTTTTCTTTGATGTCTTAGCCTCTCTAAGGGGATCCTTAGGTGGTGTCACTTCGCCCTTGTCTTGCTTGTCTTCTTTCCCTTCCTCCTCTTGGTTTACTTCGTCACCTCCTCGTCCTCCAAGTGAGTCAATTGCGGTTTTCTTCAATGCATTGTTTATTTCCTGCACTTCTTCCTTCTTCTTCATCTTCTTGGCGCTGCTCGGCCCATCATATTCCTCTTGGGTGACCATAGGACATCCGATGAGGTCGAGGTCAGAGAGCTCTATCTGTTCGACTGGTACAAGCAATTATGCAGGCCATTCCTTGGTTATTTCCTCCATATCTTCCTTGGTCAGTTTGTAATAGGACTGTAGCTCTTCCTTGTTTTTGTCCCTGTGCACAATGATATATATGAAGTTCATGTCTGAGTGGAACTTCGCAAGTGGCCTGAACCTATGGAGTGTATTAGGCGTCATGTGAGGGAAGGATTCAATGGCCCTCTTCAACTGCAAGTAATAGGTGTGGAACAATTCATTTGACTTCCATTGCTTCGCCATGTCACTCAAATACCACAGGGTAGTGAACCTCATGGCCAGGGTTTCGGACGGCTCAACGTCAGGGAAGGTTTCTCCCTCTGGCATCTCCCAAGAAACAAAGGCAACGAGAATCAACAACCAAATGAAGTGAAACTTGTAGCCCTGGTCCTATGCTTCGCAACAATCCTACTCCAACTGGTTGACAAGGTAGCTCACCTAGTTCATCTGCATCCCTTCAATGCATTTTCCTACGAGGTCGACGACGAACCCCGTGACTTGCATTGGTTTGTTCTTTCTGATGATCTTACTAGCAATCAACTGGGAAGCTAGGTGTCTTGTACCATCTTGGATGGAGGCTACCTTGTATCCCCACTTCCCCTTCTCCAAATCGTCATAGGTGTCTTTTATTTGCTACGCCAAGGTGTGATATGCAGCCTTCCTTGGATAGAATTTCTGAGGGTCTGGTTCCTGCATGCTTAATCCAGTGATCATGTGGATCAACGTCGATCCATAGTCACGCACATGTCTAACCATAGATAACCTCCATGGTAGCACGACAAGAGGAGTTTAACAAATGCGTTGACCTCATGATGTCTTCCAAAGTGGGGTATCTTCATGACATTGAGGATGGTGGACCTCACGATCTCCTTAGTCCATGGCTGGGGGACTATCTTCGGCTTCTTCCTTGTTGTCTTTGTTAAGTACTTATGCGGTGTGAGCAACACATAATTCTTCCTATCACCCAGGTAAAAATCATTGATCTTGAGGTCAGGGATCAGTCCTAGCTGCATTCCCACAACGTGTATCCCCTTCAGGAGGTATGTAATGATGAGGGTGTACTCAAAATCTCTTGGAATGCTATCACGACTAACCACGCCAGCTAGAGGAAGAATGTAGTCAGGCAAGACCGACAGGATGAGCTTCGCGTTCACCAGGTCATCGCGGTGCTTGCTTATTTTCTCTGTCGCGATTTGGGATGGCCCCGATCGACGTGCGGTCGAGGGGGGATACTTGCAATCGTCTCATCGATGAGGCTTGTACTCCTGCGGACATGAAATTCTCATCCATAAGGTCGATCAAGATTTCTTCTATGGACTTCTCTACTGCGCTAAGGTCGCCCGACATACACACTCGTGGTCAAATGCTCGGGTAGGAAAACATGTGCTCAAGGTAAACAAAACAGGTGGCGAGGTCTCAATAAGCACAATGCGATAACAATCAGTTCTTTGTGGGATCGGATAATCACAATTTGAAAAAGTGTCCCTGGTGAGACTTTTGATGGATCAAATAGACAAAGTTGTAACAGATTCCTCCAATGGGAAGGAATGCCTCAATCCATCCGTTGTGGTGCGGTCCCAACGGTCTAATGATGATCTTTCTAGAAATAACTGCATTCCTAGCCATTCTGGAGTGTCGTTCTAACAGTTTGTCTGCCTCCAACGGTCATATTGCTTCACCGTGGCGAAGTGTCAGTCTGCATTGTTCTACTATTCTGGCGAGGTTCAAATTTTGCAAGCCTACTTCCTGCGAAGTCTTCACTGGAACCTCGTGCAATTTTTTTTATCTTTACTTTCTTTTTACCAAGATTTGTTTCTTTCATTCCTGTGATCTATGTCTTTGGATTCCTATTTCCATTTTTATTCTTATCTTCACTTAGCATAGTAACTTCGCGCTACTGAGGGTTTTTCACAGGGTTCGAGGGTAATACTTATTTTCTTACTGTTTCTAGGGTAGGTGCTCTTCTCTCATGCATGGATAGGTTCTTTAAGCCTTCTTGTGTTATTTCAACCTCGACAACTAGTTCTCTAGCCCTTAGTTGCTTCGACTTGGCCTCATGTTCTTCTATTAAGTGCGTTATTCTCCTAGCCATGAAATCCCTTAATTCTTGTTTTTTTTGTTCGATAGCTTCCTCTTCTTTTTTCCTTCGGATCTGATATTTCTCAATCCAGGTCCTTCCCAATAAAAGTGCAAAAGGAGTGTTGTTCTCAACAAACTTAATGACATCGAATTCTTCTTTCGTTGATGCTCCATGAGAAACCATAGGTACATGATTAATTCTTCCACATAGGGTTATCATATTTCCTTTAAACAATCCTATCCCTCCCAATGAAGGAATCATAACAGGCTTTCCCAAAATTTCCCAAGTACTTTATGTCATGATATTCACCTGTGTTTCCTCATCCAGAACACAGTCTATGTCAAAGTCTCTTATTCTTATTTCTATGCACTCCTTCTCTTTTAAAATCTCTGGTAAACTGATGTCTCTTTGATCACTTGGGGTTTCTTTTATATACAATAATATAGTCTTTGATTCTTTCTGGTGTTCCAGCATATCCTTAGTCTTTTGACCTTCTTCATGGTTTTCTTGTCTCATATTCATCTTTTGAACTTTATAAATCATTCTAGGACAATCCAAAACCTCATGACCAACAACTTTACAACAAAGACAAATAGGACCTCTACCAGGGCATTCCTTAGCAAGATGTCCCAGTCTTCTGCAATTATAACAAAGAGTCAATCCTCTCTTTCTCTTAAATGATCCCCAACCTTTTCTGTACTGTGCACTGGGATCACAGTGATGAACCTGCAAAAACTTCTTTCTAGGATCCTGCATCCACTTGTTTGTCCAAAAATTCTTTCTATGCATAGGAATAACATATCTTTCATTATTTCTATCAGATCTATTCATATCAAATCTTCTTTCTTCTAGTTGTGCCCTAGTTTTCAGACTAGGACAAAATCTATCAAACATACCTAGATCCATTCTTTCAAAACAAAAATTTCCACTTATCTTACCTTTACCAGAGCACAAAGCTCTAAGATCTTACCTCTTTTATTCAGATCTGATTCCCTTCTTAGCAAAAGTAGAATAATGCACACCACAATAGCAGATCTACGCACATAGCTTTCTCTTTTCTTCAGTTCCCTGCAATCACAGTTTCAGGCCCCGGCAACAGAACCATTTGTTGGCAGAGGGGAAGACCCAGGGTTCAATGCTTCAACTTCGCACCAACAAAACCCTAACTACCGGCCCTTTCGACAACACCTCTGAAGCAGATGAAGTCTCACCCGAGGTAGAGGCAAGGGGGTTGCAGGACTCAGGTGTCTGCAACCTAGTTGGGACACAGATATGTGATCACAATACTTAACAGATCACTTAGCCAATAATATTCATTGTTCTCTAACTCCTTTATTCACATTGCAGGTTAAAACCCTAATTGTAGATCAGCGCAATAAAAACCAAGATCCAAACATATATAACCATTTAGCACATAGCATCACAGTAGATCTAACATTCATTCACATCATAAAGCACTAAGCATCAACTGGATCTATCATACACCTAGACTAAGAAAACAAGTACGTAAACAACATGAACATCATATCACAAAGCACATCGATAGAGGATATACGTGGTTCACCCTAGTGTGGAGCTACATCCACCAACTCTTCTTCTTCTTCCAATCTTCTTACATGCACAGAGCCAAAAGCCAACTCCGCATAGGACAGGAGATCTGCGCGCACCTCGCCAGATCCTCCTTCCCCGAGTTAGTTCCAAGCATAGAGCCTCTACACAGTCTGTGCACAAAGCACTTGCACTTAGCTCTGCAAACCTTAACATGTTCGTGCATAAAGCCAACTAGCCATGCACTAAGCTGATCAATGACTAGTAACTACTAGGTCTCTTTCTTACATCGCCTAGCTACTTATTTATACATTACAAAAGCGGGCTAAACATGGGTAAGTCCCATGTGCCGACATCCCATACCCATTACATAAACCCTAAAACCCAAAAATCTCGTAAAAGGGGGCAAGATCCTACGATCTCCGCTTTGCCTGGGCGCTCCGTCTTCAACCAGGCTGTCGAAGTCCCAACAATGGTCAAACACAACCAAGGTTCTCCAAAACTTGGTCGAGGGCCAACATGTAGGAAAATGGAATTGTTGTAGTAGCCCATCTTTCATCATCTGGAATCTGCGTGGAGAGATGTCAACAGGTGGCATGTATGTTCTTAATCTTGTATACACCATTGGCAGGTCGCATCGGTCTTAGAAGGCGCAGATGCCTGCAGATGAGAATTCAACCATTTTCGTGAACAAAATCTAGACCTGGGATAAGGAATTCATTAATGTTGATCTTGCCACTTTGTTCGACCTACTGACTGGTATAATAACATCATGTATATTGTTTTCGAAGTCATATCATAGAACTGGTACTTAGTATCTTCCCATTCCTCATGATGATTTAGTGTTTATATTGCATTGATTCGTTTATTTCCTGCAGTGAATGATTTGTTATGTATGAATTCTGCCATGGTGAAAGTTGGATTAGAGGAGATGCATGAAATTTGGATTGGTTTCGTGTGAAGGAGAAATGAAACATGTAGGTGATGCCCCAGAGAGAAGATCTGACAGTCAAGAGAACCTTCAATGGGTCGACAAAAGAGACTTAAACAGTTTCAGAGAGAGATCAAAAGAGAGTATCCAAGGGCAGAGACAACATATTTTGCAGAGAAGCATGGAGTGTTTTCAGTTGTAACCAGGGAACACATACTTGATGAAGATAATATCAAACTCAATGAATATCAAGAGATAGATGAAATATTGAACAAATCAATAAATATTTTGCCATATTTCTCAGGTATAAACTATGAACTTTGGGAAAATCAAATGGAGGATTTACTTTGTTCAACAAATTTGTTGCACTTTTTTCATGAAGATTGTGTAAATTCCCATGATAAGAGAAAAAGGTG